>JAXOUE010000112.1:0-82888 GCA_036250105.1 Parasarocladium wereldwijsianum | reverse complement strand
ATAACGGTGGTAGAAGGGCAGCATGGCCAGCTGGGAGTCTCCGTCGTGGGAGAGACTCTTGAGATCAAACCGTGCGGCCTGCATCGCGTTGGCCACGACATTTCTGTGTGTGAGCATCACACCCTTGGGCATTCCTGTTGTTCCCTGTGCCACAGTCAGTCACCGGCTCGTTCGGTGTGTCGAGTTCAGGTTCAACAGTATGGTACGTACAGAACTGTACACCAGATATGCCAGGTCTGTGTCGGCCACACGGGGCTTGCTGGGCTTCCACCACGCCCCGTCCGCCGAAATGTCCGTCCAATGCTGGACTCCCTCCCTCCTCCCATCGCCTAGCACCCAGACCATCTCCTCTGCAATCCCCGCCTCTCTCGCCGCGCGCCTCGCACCCTCCAAGAACTCGAGCTGCGTGATCAGCGCCCTAGCGCCAGAGTCCTTGAGCTGCCGCGCCAGCTCCTCGACCGTATATGACGGGTTCGCTGGCGACGCGATGCCACCGGCCCACAGCACGCCAAAGTTCACGACAGGAGTGTCGATGTTGTTGGGAGTGTAGAACCCGAGGACATCGCCTTTGCGCCACTTGTATTGGTGGACCAGACCCTCGCCGAAGCGGGTGGAGAGGGCAGCGATATCGGCATGGCTGTAGGTGCGCTCTGTGTCGCTGTCGATGAGGAGGGCTATGAGGAAAGGGGGGTCAGCACCGCGTTCTGTGACTTATATGATTTCTCGAAAGTGTGTGGGGTGAATGCCAACGTACTGTGATCAGGAGAGTAGTCCCAAGATTTGTTGAGGTAGAAAGACCACAGGTCCGTTTGAGGCACCTCGAAATCGGAAAAGATTGATTTGATTGGCATGGCTGCGTGTTCTCCTGAGTATTCTACGACCTCGGAACTTTCAATCGTTTGGGAGGGGCGGGAAGGTTGTGATGGTTGCTGACGCGGGCAAGGTGCTGCGATAAACCTCAGAATGATGGTGTGAAAGCGGTGATACAAGCAGCAGAAGAAGAATAATTTTGAGATGAAGGAGAAACGAAGCAGGCCACGAAAGCTCCCAACGATTAGTAAAAGGGAGCGATGACGCTACAGTCGATGGGTTTCGGGATGCAGGCTTCCCCTCCCCCAGGCGGCTGGGGGCCACTGGCACAAACCCTGCACATGATCTTCGGTGTGCTCCAATCTCATGCAACAGATCCCGGTGATAAGCTTTCATTACGAATATGTTTTGGCCCAGACTAGCGGCTTTCGGCACGTTGCTATGCCGTTTGTTTGTCCCTGGTACACTCAATCTCGACAGTACCCACGTTTGAGCTCCAACATCAACCTTGAATTGTTGCTGTCCCCACGTCTGTCATCTCTGACTTGCCATCTCATTCTCTCATCCTGCGCAAAGCATAATCACAGCCATCGGATCCTTTGTTGGTCATTCTCACCACGTCTCGAGTGGCTGGAATCCGGGGCTGCGGCAAATGCGGGGATTGTGGGGCCGGATCCTGGGGATGACCCACTAGCCTCGGCTTCTCCAAATCTCGTCGCTCCCTCCGTCGCCCGTCGAGAAGCGCGTTGGACCGAGCACCGAGAGAAAGTCCGCACATGGGCAATGCTGCTGCTGTCGTGGCTGTCATGTATCTCGAGGCTGTTGGAAGTGTCTGGACCGCCAGGATCATGCAGTTGCGGCTCAATAAATGAGATGACTACTCATCAATTACTTTCATTCGCATCGACCAAGCCCCCCCTATATCTTCTTGTCCCTCTCCCACGCTGCCACGTCCTCACATCCCACTGGCACCCGGCAAACCTGTCTCGCCTGGCCCGCCGTCTTCCAAAGCACCTCCTTCACTTCTCGAAACACCTGCTCCGGCGCGTCCATAGCCCAGATCACGTCGAGGTGCTCGTACTCCTTCACCGTCTTGGCGTGAACCACGTCCACATGGGGCTCCCGGTCCGACTGCAGTCTTCGCACGAGCCTATCGCCGTCGACCAGTTCGTCTTTCCCGCAGACCCAGAGCGCGAACGGCGGTGCTTGCGAGTTGTACCACGCCTCGCCTCCCAGAGGTTGCTGCTCGACCTGGCTCTTGTCTGAGGATGGTGAGGTAGGCGAGGAGCCTGATAGCTGGTGATGGCTCCCACTATCCTCTTTGCCGTCTAACCGCTCCTCTTCTTTGACGGTTTCCTTGGTCGCAAGGATGCACTTGTGATTTGCAAAACATTCCCTCCCTAGCCACCATCGCATCGACTCGGCACTGACGTAGACCGGCGCAAACTGAAACATGCGGTCCCGCAGCCCTCGATCCCATCTCGTATCTGACCAGTTGAAGAGGAAGGAGAACACCTTGTAGCCCAGCCAGCCGTAGATGCGCGGATGCAGCATCTTGTGCATGGTCATCATGAAAGGGATAAACGCATGGATGCCAAACATGACGCGGAACGCACCCGGCGAGATGATGCGCATAAACATAAAGTAAAATTTGTCAATCAGCGGGCCGGCGTAGGCAGCCGGAGCCAGTGCGCAGAATACACTCAGCTTCTCCCCTATATCCGGACGCTGCTCCTTGGCCAAGGCGACCAGAGTCTGGGTTGTGCCTTGTGAATGGCATATCAAGCCAATTTTCTCAAAGCCCGTTTCTGTCAAGACGCGAGAGGTGAGTGCCGGAAGATCAAAGACCCCCATCTGCCGAATGTTCCAGCACCACATCCTTGGGTCCCCGTATTTGAGCACAGTATGCTTCGGTTCGAATCCGCATCGGTTGTTGCCCAGCCAGACGTCATATCCGGCCTTGCAGAGCCAAAACGCCAGGGAAGAGTCGTCGTTACAGCAGTACGCCCCTGAGCTTTGTAGCAGCCCATGCATCAAGAGCACGGGGTACTTTGGCCTCTTCTTTGGATCCTTGAGCTTTTCCTTGGAGGTGGTGGCGCCGCCAAACACCTGCGGTCCTAGGTCATCGCGGCTTGCTCTGTCATGCGTAATGTGCTCTTTGGGGTCGTAGACATGCCAGAGGTCAATGATGAAGCCATCCTCCGTCTGGACCTTGAAAGATTCAACGTCGAGTCCGACGCGCCGCGCGTAATACCCGACGTCGCAAATGACCGGATCCTTGCCCCCTTCGGTAGGCATGTACTCATCGGCGTTGCCTTCGAGATCCCCAGGTAAGGCTTCTGTTGGCGTGTTCTTCCTCCAAGCCTTTGCCTGTTCCCTCCTCATCTCGTTGCGTCTCTTCTCCTTCTCGTAGAACGGTCTTTTCTCATCCAAGCTTTTGCCCTGTAGGCGATACCATCCTTTCTTCAGTACGATGGGTATACTCGTAAACAAGGCGCCGCTGACAATGACCATCAAGAAGGCCAGGCTCAGAAAAAAAGATGATATCCTGAAGAAAAGGCATTGCAGGTCTCTTAACCGCGACGGTGGTCCGTACAAAGGTAGCGGGGGAAACAGAGGGTTCGTATGGCTCGGTGGCTGCTGTTTCTTCAACGGGCCATCTGTCGACTTTTGCATATCATGCCCCTTCTGATCCGTCGGCAGTTGAATGACCTTGCGTTGCTGCGACCCGTCCTGGTCCTCGTTTGATATGTCCTCCTTGACATGGTTCCCCTCTTTGATCTGCACTGTCTCTGCTTTGCCCTGCGCCTCCTCGCGCAGAGCGTTCAGTTTGTGCGCTTCCTGCAGCGGCACGCCCGGCATTCGGTGGCCATCAGCCGTGACGATGACGGGGTCTTGTTTTGTGATGAAATCGGCCTCGACAGCGACGTCGCAGTCGTTTACTGAGCCCTCTTGGTGGCCAAGCTTTTTAGCTTGCTCAGCGAATTTGGCCAAGTCTCGCTTCTCATCGCTGCGAGAGCTGTTGATGTCTTTCACGGCCCTGACCATGATTGTTTTTTTTGTTTTTTTTCCTTCTTTAGATTAGCAGCCTCGAGCGCACATTCATTGCGATGAGGTGATGGACAGCAGGAATTTGGCGTGGCGACCAAGACAGCGTTTGGCGCAATGACAAAAGGCTGATCAATCCTCTAGGACAAGGTGCTGCGACACAAAACGAGCCACTGCTTCTTGAACGGTCGCGCACGCGGGATACGAGACCAGGAAACAGTCTAGGACCACCAGATTAGACGTTCGAGAACCAAGTCAATCGCGAACGTTGGACAGGGCTGGGCTTCTCAACCTTAAATCCAGGTTCTGCGTCGTCGTGATCAGGAAGAGCCATCAGTGAGTCTCACTCGGGCTACTAAGCCAAGAAAAAAAAAAGGGGTAAACGATTGGCGTTCCAACCTCTTCAGAGGCAGAATCGCTTGGAATGTAGATCGGCAGCCATGAGCGAGCCAATTTTGCAGCGACAATAATAAGAGACAAACCTGAAAGTTGGCACAGATCAGCCCCAGGATGACAAGCTTCGACAAAGTGGAACGCAGCGCGTCATGGCGTCCCTTGGAGCATCCAGGGGTTCACCAGCCACAGGGATTCGAAAAGTGTGGCTGAGATACTTCATCTGTGGCGCATGCAGAGCCGCGTTACCCGGTAGCCATCGCCGCATCCCTCGCATGTGAATCTCGAATTGGGCACTTTCAAGTCCACAGAGGTTGAAGACGAAGATGAATCTAGGATTCCCCGACTGGTATCTTGCAAAGGCTTCCTCAGTGGTGACATGTATTACCGTGTTGATTATGGCCAAGTTTCCTCATCTTGAGCTTGGGATCTTTCATCTCGTTGAGGGTTCCCGAGCTGCTCGTCTGCATCCTACCCAGGTTCACGACCTACATGTAGAGACTAAACCCAAACAATAAACATTGTTGCAAGACCTGAAGTACTCGATTCAAAGATCATATGGAAAGAAATTCGTTGGCTCTCGTCTCTGGGCAGTGTGAAGTAAGCTTTACCTCGACGCTGGAGGCTGTATTCTGGACGCACGTTCCCGGCCCACAGAGAGCCGAGGCAATCCGCAACCGAAAGGAACCCCAGCAGACCGATCACGGCCCATGGACACCAGCACAATGCCGACTGCTTCTCCAACTCGCCAACGTGAGCATTGTCGCAAACTATCCATCTCTAAAAAAGGTCGCAGAACTCTTGCAAAAGACACCTTGAACGACCACACACCTGATCAACAAACAATGGACTGCTGGTACTAAACGATTGGCGCATCTATCAAACTACACCAGGCACCTCCCCCGCGGCTCGACGCGCGCCTGACTTTCTCCAACCATCAGCTCAATAATACCCGACATGGCAGCTGCTTCAAGCTCTACGGCTGCTTCGCGCAGGAAGAAGATCAGGAGGCGACGTCAGGATAAGCCCGCGCTGTCCGCACGCCTTGTCCTGGACGATCACATCAAAGGCGATGTCGGCGTCCTGTCCGAGGACCTCTTCTCCAACCTCTTCCCGCAGTACAACTCTGGTAGATACACCCTGGCCCGTCCAGCTGTCCAACTTTTGCTAACAAGTGTTCTCAGAGAGCGAGGAGTCACAGACACCGTCCGTTTTCCACGTCGCTGTCGCGCCCTGGGCCCCCAACACGACCCCCGACGATGCCGCCTGGGCGATCCTCCCCATCGTCCGGTCCTCTGCCCTCGCCTCGACCACGCTGCAATTTTCGCCCTCTTCTCCTGCGCTGCAGAGCTTCGCGGTGACTCTGCAAAAGGTCGCGCCGTCCAAGCTGTCCAGCCACAGCCGGAGCGGAATTGAGATTCTGGTTCTCGACGTCGCGCCTCTCCCCCTCGACACGATATACGTCAGCCTCGAAAGTGAGCTGACAAAGCGTCTCGAGAATGGCGAAGGTACCTTCTTCAGAGATCATCCGTCAGACGTGAAGCAAGACGTCGGGAATGACCCCGAAGCGCGCCTTACCAGCGCCCTGCGAACTGCCCTTGGCAGCTTGAGAGTCATTCACGACGGCGATCTGTTTCCTCTGCCTCTGCCGCCTCACCCCTTGACACACATTCCTCCCAATCCGGGCAAGATCATGCTTTGCGAACCTGTGGCTCAGGGCATCATCGTCGAGTCCACCAAGGTGATCTTGATGAGGGGTCGATCCCACGCGAAAGCAAGCCTCCGACCACAAGAAGCTATCGCCTCGAACCGACGACTGAACGGTATTGCCGAGTCCGAAGACGAGACCAACACTGATCAGTTCTTCTCGGCTGCTGAGGAGCGACACAGGACGGATGCGCAGACCGATGCGACCGAGACCGGCACAGAGACTGAGACGGATCTGTCCGATCAAGAGCAGGAGGATAATCTGTCCGACGATTCCATGGATGATATGATCTCGCTCCAGGCGCCGGCGCTGCCTGCTACCAACGCGAGTGGGATCTCGACGATGCAGCCAGGCACACCCATGACCATGGGCACTCTGAGAGGAAGAAAAACAAACGGCATCGCGACGCCAGGCTCGGTCTTCTCCAACTACACTGCTACGACGGCACGGCCCGACCGTCCGCGAGGCAGACTTTTCAAGGCGCAAGGCCTCATGCAGCCCATCCCCTCTGCCACACTCCACCCGAAACCCGCGCCTGAAGACGACGACGAAGCCCGCATCTACGTGGACATGTCCTCTCTGTCGAAAATTGGATGCTTTTCAGGCGACTGGGTGCGCGTTGAGGTGTCAGAGGAGCCTCCTGCTAATGGGTTTGGCGCCTTTGGTCTCGGCAGCTTTGGCCAGGCCGAGCCGGAGCCGAGTTCGTGGCGTCCGGCTCGCGTGTTTGGGCTGCCTGAAGGTTATTCCCAACGGTCCGTGACCAGGATTCCAAGCTCCCGGCACACGGAGAGAAGAACGTCATTCTTCGAGTCGCAGATTCAAAAGCCGGCGACATCTACGGCGTACGCATCACCAATTCTGCTTGCCAACTTGGACGATGCTGCTTTTGTCAGGCTGGCGCCCCTGAAAAAGTCATCTTACCACGGCAAGGGCACAAATCCGAAATTTGCCAGTGCGTCCCGGCCGCCGTACGCGCGCGATATCACCATCCATCACATCAGGACCCCGATCTCGGCGGAGCGAGCGTACCAAACGGCTGTATTGGGAGGACTGAAACACTACTTTTCGCAAAAGACCCGTCTCGTGCGGTCAGGCGATTTGATTGCTGTTCCCGTTGACGCGCAGTTGGGGAAGGCGCTTCAGGAGGTGGTGGGAGGCGGTGGCAGCGAGGTAGACGACGTGGTCGCTCTCAGTGCTCCAGCCTCGCATTTTGATAGCGTGGCGTGGTTCAAGGTGGGACACATCAGAGTGCAGAGCTCGGACGAGGACGAGGATACGTCGAATGACGAGTTCTGGGGGTCCGTCGCCTCCATTGATAGCTCTTCTGTGGCCATGCACGGATCTGGTTTCGAGACGAGCAGGATTCCCGGAATCAGGCAAAGCACCTGGCAGTATTACCTTGGACTGAAGAGACTCCCGAGGCGTGACTCGGAAACCATGGCGCCACAGATTGCTGAGCCTGTTCAGCCGTACATTTCACCGTTGAGGAGACAACTTCAACAGCTGCTCGCAGCGGCCACGAGTAAACGAGCAGTGCATCTGAAGATGCCTCCGATGGCCATCTTGATCACGTCCACGCACAGGAATATTGGAAAGACGACCCTGGCGGTCAATGCTTGTGCAGATATCGGCCTTCATACATACACGATCGACGCATACGACATTATCAGCGAAGACGGCGGTGGTGGTGGCGATGTGAAGACAGAAGGTTTCCTACGGACCCGCGCTGAGCGAGCCATCAGCTGCGGACCAGAGTGCTGTGCTCTCCTGATACAGCACGTGGAGGCCTTGACGGCAGACAGGATCGAGTCGACGATGAAGGAGATCTTGGAAGACACGAGGGTGCTGATCGCGACGACAAACGACATTGACAAGGTGCCCGACGGGATTCGCGGCCTGTTCACCCATGAGCTTGAGGTCGGTGCTCCCGACGAGGCGGAGCGAGAGGCTATTCTCAAGACCGTGGTAGACAACCGAGGTGTGTCGCTCGAACCGGTGATCGACCTGAACGCTATCGCGCTCAAAACCGCTGCGCTTGTGGCCGGCGATCTGGTCGACGTCGTCGAGCGTGCCATTATCGCGCGGCAAGACCGTCTGGAAGCCCTGCTGACCCAGCTCGGCGACGCGCAAACGGTGCTCACCATGCGGGACATTCAAGTCTCTGGCGGCTCCCTCGCTCGCTGCCTGACCAAGTCTGACTTTGACATTGCGGTCGAGGCTGCTCGAAAGAACTTTTCAGACTCTATCGGCGCGCCCAAGATCCCCAACGTCACATGGGACGATGTCGGTGGTCTTGGCAACGTAAAGGATGCCATCACAGAGACCATCCAGCTTCCTCTCGAGCGTCCAGAGCTCTTTGCCAAGGGCATGAAAAAACGCTCAGGCATCCTGTTCTACGGACCTCCCGGTACGGGAAAGACGCTGCTGGCCAAGGCCATCGCTACCGAGTACAGTCTCAATTTCTTCTCCGTCAAGGGACCCGAGCTGCTCAACATGTACATCGGAGAGTCGGAAGCCAATGTGCGTCGCGTCTTTCAGCGTGCGCGTGACGCTCGCCCCTGCGTAGTCTTCTTTGACGAGCTGGACTCTGTGGCGCCAAAGAGGGGCAACCAGGGCGACAGCGGTGGTGTTATGGACAGGATCGTCTCGCAGCTGCTTGCCGAACTCGATGGCATGTCCGGCGGTGACGAGAACGGCGGCGGTGTGTTTGTGATTGGTGCGACGAACAGGCCTGATCTTTTGGATCAGGCGCTGCTGCGTCCGGGGCGTTTCGATAAGATGCTGTACCTTGGCGTTTCTGACACACACGAGAAGCAGCTGACGATCCTCGAAGCTCTGACGCGAAAGTATGTATCTCATTCTCGTTTCTTGCTTTTGTTCATACTGACACCAGCGGCCAGATTCACACTGCATCCCTCGTTGTCTCTCGCCAACGTGGCGCAACAGCTGCCGTTCACCTACACTGGTGCCGATTTCTACGCCCTCTGCAGCGACGCGATGCTGAAAGCCGTCACGCGGCAATCCACCGCTGTCGACGCCAAGATCCGCGCCATCAACGCCGAGCGAGAGGTCCCCATCTCTACCGCGTACTTTTTCGACCACCACGCCACGCCCGAGGATATCGCCGTGATGGTGACGGAGGAAGACTTTCTCGGCGCCAACCGGGAGCTCATCCCCAGTGTCAGCGCTGGCGAGCTGCAGCACTACGAGCGCGTACGCGCGACGTTTGAGGGTGTAAAGGAGACGCCGCCAACGGCGACAAGGGCGCAGACTGCAGCGCCGACGTCATCGGCGGCTGCTCCTAGTGTTGCTCCTCCGATTCAGGCGAGACCGTCGTCAAAGGGAAAGGGGAGAGCGGTGAGTGGCAAGGGTAAGGGGAAGGCTGTGGCGACGAGCGACGATGAGTATGATGACGAGGAGGACAGCTGGGGTGGGAGCGGTAGTGCTCATGTTAATGGCAAGGGAAAGGGCAAGGCTGTTGCGACGTCGCTGGACGGAACGGCGAGTGATGATGACGGGCTGTATTAGGGTGTGTTTTGAGAATTGTGTCTACTGTCGTATACCCGCGTTGTATGTAGAAGCATGGCATATACGGATAAATCTGAGGAGCGGTACAGGGCCGGGATCACGTTCAACGACCATTGTTCTGTGTTGACAAATATGTGAAATCGCTCTGAATTCCATACAATGTGTCAAATACCACTAAAAGCCCTTTTGCAAAACGGGGAGCAATATGATCTCCCGTCTCTTTGCTCTAACCCCTTCTCTTCTTCGACTCATTGCCACCCTCCGGCTCGGCACCCGTCGTCTCAGCGCCCATGACGGCATTCAGCAACTGCTCATTCCCACCCAACAGATCCTGCGACTCTGTCTTTACGTTCTTGGGATCAAACCTGCCAATCAGCGGCACGTGAGACGCCAGCATCTCCTGGAACGGCTTGGCCACAAAGAGCCCGCTCTCGTCGAACCACTTTGTAAATGACTCGGAGAACTTGATGACGTTCGGCTCGGGCGCTTTCTTGTCGTCGCCGGTGGCCTCGGAGATCTCGGTGACAGCGACTTCGAGGTTGTAGATCGGGACGTTCTTCTTCACCTTTGTTGCGATGGAGATCTGGACTCTCACTGTTAGCAACCTGCAGCATCGTCCGGTGGAAAGCTTCTCGAATCGACGACTTCTCACCTCGTACTTCCCGTCGGGGGAGCTCGCGACGTAGACCTGGTTCCTCTCGATATCCTTTATCCACTTGGTCATGCCGTAGTTGAGGACCGTGTAACACCCTACGGCAATGGCCGTGTAAAACTTTGTCTTCTCAAAGCCAAAGTAGTAGTCCCATCCTGCGCAGAGCGCTGCGAGCAGAAAGGCTGTGTAGCCGAGACCCAGGCGGACGTCGGTAAAGAAATGCGTCTGCTGAAACTTGAGAGAGTTGAGGTATCCAGGAATCGCATCATCAGAGGTGTTCTTGAGGTCTGCTGAATGTTAGAGGTCTTGCTGGAGACGAGGACAGGCACACGAAGGAGGTACGTACCGGCCTGGTTGTAGACCGAGATCCTTGATGATTGCGACATGGCGACGGTATAGAATCGCAAGTGTGTCAGAATCAGAGAAACAGATTGCGACTGCGACTGCGACAATGACGTTCAAAATGGTGAAAGATGAGCTTCCCTTCCCTTCGTGGGGCCAGTCGTAAAGTGAAGTGGAAAGCTGTCCTGTCACTGTGGATCCAGGGACCCTCCCCAGGAACGGAACGAAAGGAAGCCCCAGGCTCCAGCCGAGCTGCAGCTTCAGCCACAGCTGTTTACGCCACACTTTCAGCCACATCGGAAAGGAGACGCAACGACTAGCCTAACCTCACCTCTCTGAACAGCCTGCATCATCGCGACATCCAACGGCTCCGTGCTCGAACGTCCTTCCCTCGCCCCGCACGTTCGCCAATTTCGACGCAGAGTGCTTCGCCTTGACGACAATCAGACAACATGGCGAACATTCCCGTCCAGACCCTTCACAGGGACCCCCAGTTGTTGTACGTTGCGAACCCCCCCCCTCACATCAGTTCCAGGACACTCCCCTACAAACAGCGATGCTGACTTGAGCTAGCTACTGGATCCTCATCCCCATCACCATCGTCATGGTGCTCACCGGCGTCCTGCGCCACTACGCTTCCGTTCTCCTCGCCACGGCCCCCAAGAAGGCCGACACCCGTCAGATCCGCGAGACCCGCGCCCTTGGCCACGGCGTTGCCCTGCGCAACAACCACCACGTCCTCTCCGCAAAGTCCTTTGACCACCGCCGCGAGAACCTGATCGCCGGGTTCAACGGCGGCGAGTTCCTCGCCGAGCCGGGGAAGAAGGGCCAGCCGCCTGCCAACCCGCTGACGGATCCGGGTGCGATGGATGGCATGATGGGCATGATGAAGAACAATATGGCGATGATCATCCCCAACACCCTGATCATGAGCTGGATCAATGCATTCTTCAGTGGTTATGTCATCAGTGAGCTATCTTCTCCCCCTCTGCGTATGAGTTGGGTTACGTTCAAGGTTGCTAACAAGGCTGTGTAGTGAAACTGCCTTTCCCCATCACGATCAAGTTCAAGAGCATGCTCCAGGCCGGCGTGCAAACCAAGGACATGGACCCCCGCTGGATGTCCAGCATCAGCTGGTACTTTCTCTGCATCTTTGGTCTCCAGTTTGTCTACGTCTTCCTCCTCGGCAGTGACAATGGTAAGCTTTGTTTGCTCCCTCCCGGCTCTCCTCTCTGACGACTCGCCCTCGTCGCCGCTCAAAGATTTACACACTGACAAACAACTTTCACAGCCAGCCAAGTTGCCGCGCAGATGCAGCAGCAGCAGATGCCCATGAACCCGATGGGCGGCCCCGGCAACGACCCTCACAAGAACTTTCGCGCCGAGGCCGAGAACTTGGCCGTCGTGGAGCACTTTTCCGTTCTGGACAACGTTGAGGAGCGTCTCTTGAAGGGTATCAAGGCGTAGATTCGGCTATGTATGATGGAGGGCAAAGAAGAAAAAAGAGCAAAACGAGTACGCTACGTCGTCTCGCCAGAGAGTGACAGAAGGAGAAGAAATGTAAAACATTCAGCTGTCCCACCAGAGACAGATGCCCAAGCCTTCACGGGCCATGCTCCCCTTGATCTTGTATGGTGGTTGCGCTGCCGTTTCCTCTCCTGTCGGGGGCCCGACTGGTGTCTGGTCGTGCCATTCCTCGTCAAGCACCTGGAAGCGGACTGTCTCGTTGTTGTCATAAAAAAGACCTTCACCGTCGAAATTCCAAATCCAAAGCTGCTCGCTGTGGTTGCTGAGAGGGGGGCATGTCAGTTTCCATTCTGCGGCTGCTTACAATGAAAGGCAAGAACAAGAGAAAAAGGGGAATGCCGGGGATGACTGCGCTTACTATTCTGTGCCCTCCGGAAGTTCTGCGTAGGGGATGAAGATCTCGTCAAAGAATTCTGTGCGCACGTTGATGCCGTTCACCGTGGAACTCCTGATCTTACCGAGCATGACCTCACCCTTGAAGGGCCGGAAGACGACCATGCGAAACTCGACATTGACGTTGACGAGGCCCGTGCCGTGGCCGATGAGGCCTTCTGATGTCCAGAGAATGTCGTAGAGACTGATGCAGAGGCCGATTTTTTGGATGACCTTGATTGGGATATTTTGTTAGTGGTGTCTCTATTGGATAGAGTCACGTGAACATGGGCCAGCCGTACCTTATTTGAGTACTTTGCGTTGATGTTGTCTTCAATTGCCTCTATGCTTCGCTTGGTAAAGTCACGAGGCGCAATCTGCACGAGATCTGCGATTTTCGTCTAGTTGAGGACATGGATGTCAGTACCACGAAGGAGTGAGTTGGTGATGGTGGGGTGAAGGTTGACTGTGACTGACGAGTATGAACATGACGGCGGTCTACTGGCCCAGCTGGCCCAGTGAGTTGTATCAGAGTAGCCAACAACAGATTCTGTTCGATTGAAAAGACGACACAAGTAATTCTCAAAAGTCGTGGATATTGCAGTGTGTGTGAGTAGAGCAGATCTCGACTCTCGACATGCTCCCAAGACCTTCGCTCTGCATGTCGCGGATGACTTTTTGGATGCGCTGGCAGAACTGCGGGTCTCAGCCTCGAGAGATATTCACCGCCTTTCCCAATCCGGCTACAACGCGCTTCGCAGCTCCCCGAGTGCGTCTCTTGGCTCGAAATTCAGTCGGTCCCCAAAGCTTCACCACAGACCGCCACGTCCCTTTCGCATCCATCTTCCCATCTTTCACACTGACGCACGCGCACACACATGCAAGCTGAGCAGACCCTTGTCTGGTCGCTCTGCCCTCGCTCGGCTCACTTTTCGCCGTTCCTGTGCCCGGGCCTCCGTGTTACGTCCGTCGACTAGCTGTACGACTCTTTGACTACCGTCCCCTCTTGTTTCTTGCCGTCTGCCACAGTCCAGTCTTCGTCTTCCTAACTGTACTCTCTCTGTACTGTCGTCCGCACTGCTTTTTGCTTTCTCCATCTACCTGTTCTGCCAGCTAGGCTGCTGAACTGGGTTTGACATATCATCTCTCTTTGTCTGTCGATACCATCAAAACGCAACTTCACCCCTGCTGGCAAGGTTTAGCAGGCATGGCTTCCTACGGTTACGGTCCTCCTCCGCCACCTCCATCGGCATCAACGGGGACATATGGTCGCCCAAGCGGCCCATACCCTCAGCAGAACGCCTACGGCCGTGGCGGTGCCCAGCAGGCCGGGCGCGGTCGAGGAGGAGGGGGCCCTCATCAGGGAGGCCGAGGAGACTATCGCGGCCCGACGGCAAATCATTACGAGTACGGCGCTCAACTACCCTACCAACCTCAACCGCCTCACTACGGAGCTGCGCAGCCTCCAGCACCCGGCTATCAGCAGCATCCGCAAGTACAGCATCAGCCACACGCGCCTCAACCTCTGTCTGCCGCCAACTACCATCCAAACTACGCACCCCATGCCTATAGTCCAGACCAGCACCAGCAGCAACCACAGCCGGTGCCGCAGCATCAGGGACAGCCCCAGCACGGCTACCCTGCGCCTCAGCACTACGGGCCGGCATACCCCGGACCTGCTCCGCCAGCTGGCCAATGGGGAGCCGCTGCTGCTCCTGCTGGCAGCCCGTCCTACTCTCCCGGCAGCCGTCCTCGCGGCAGCGGCAATGATCGGGGTGGAAAATCCCACCATGGTCCGCCGCGACACGATAGGCCGGCCTATGAATCATACGAGCAAGTGCCTCCTGCCGCTGGTTACGGACAGCCGTATCCTCATGATCCTCGAGTGAGCCAGTATCCTCCTCAACCGTACATGTATGCCGCTCCTCCTCCAGCCCCTGGTCCGGCCCCTCGACACGAACCCTACTATCCCCAGCACCAAGGCGGTCATCACAGGGGCGGTCGCGGAGGCGGGCGAGACCACCGTGGTGGGAAAGGAGGTAGAGGTGGCAGAGGTGGCAACTCTCATGGTGGGCATCAAGGCGGCCACCATGCTGGTGACAAGGGGCGCCAGCATAAGGGTAACCACAACAGCAATCACGCCAAGCAGGACAATGCCAAGGCGGACCACATCAAGCAGGAGAACCCAAAGCAGCACCAGGACACCCAAGGTGGTGGGAAGAAGAAGAAGAGAAAGACCAATACCCTTGGACTGACGCCTGGCAATAACGCTGGTAACGAGTCCGAGTCTGAGGACGATGAAGAGGAAGAGAAGCAACTCAAGGCCCTCATCGGCGAAGGCAACGAGTAAGACCCGCGCTGCTGTTGTTGTTGTTGTTGTTGTATTCCGTCGCTGACGTCTTTAGAATCACCGATCTTGCGGCATTCTTGGCCGAAAGGAGGAGTCGCTTCCCCACAAAAGCTCGCGTAGCGGAGCGTCAAGCTGCCGAGCAAGCGCGCAGCAAGGCCGCCGCGGAGTCTGCTCTCGAGCGTCAAGCTGATAAGCTGAGAAAGCAGCTCCGTCGCGTGGAGTCCTCCATCAAGCGCAAGCGTGAGCAGGGCGATGAGGGAGACGACATGAGAGAGTCCTCGCCCGTCGATTCCTCGGACGATGATAAGCCCGAAGTCCTTTCCACTCGTTCTTCCGCTACTCCCGCTGTTCCCCCTCCGGCCAAAAAGGCTGATATTTCGAGACACTGCAAGTACTACTCCACTGGCGGCAACTGTGGGAAGAAGGGCAAGTGTCGCTTCGTTCACGACCCGGAAGTCAGGGAAGCAGCCATGCGAGAGCGCGAGGCCAACAACGGTCGTCTGACAATCCAGCAACGCTTGATTCTCAACGACAAAGACCAAGAGGATCTCACTGTGCTTCAATCCATTCAATACCTGCGAGAGAGAGGGTTTATCAGCGCGGCGCCAGCAGAACCGCCCAAAGCGGAGAGCACATTGACTGCGGGCCACCCAACTGGATCCTCCAAGCCGCAGTCGCAGGCTCAGTCGGCCTCGAACAGCACGCTCCCACCGCCGCCTTCATCCCTGCCTCTCGCCCCTCATAAGAGAGCTGCGGCGGAGGGAAAGAAGACCGAGGAAGCTAGTGCTGCTGTCACTGCTGCTCCCACTTCAGATACCCCAAAGCCCAAAGAGGACGAAGCACAGGAAAGCTGGGTGGTTGACACGAAGGGAGACCACAAAAATGACAATCAAGAAGCTCCAGCATCTGAGGACGTGCCGCCCAATCCCGATACGACTGCCGCTGCTGCTACAGGCACAGATGACCCTCACGGCCACGGTTGGTTGTTGAAGCCGTACGGTAAGAGTGATGATCTGCCGTAGGACGCAGACATGAAGGTATGCCACTGCGTGCTTCGCATAATGACAACTGTCGTGGCGCAACCCTGAGAAGAAGGCAGTTGCCTCGGTTCTTTCCATCATCACGGATTACCTGTTACTGGACTTGCAGCCATGGCTGTGGCAGATCAGTGGTTTTTTTTCGTTTTTTTTTTTTTTTTTTCGTTCATGTTGTATATTTGTATCCCGTTTTCGTTGTAGCATCATGGTATGGAGTACTCCCTAGTGTTTTTACCACTTGACGACTTTGATGACGCATCATACTATTATAGACTTTTCAACTTTCCATTTGCCCTGGTCTTTATTACTCGCTTGTGTCGTTGCGTTTGTTCACAACCGCCTGCACTCCTTCCGTTGCAAAAGTTCCGTGCGAGAAGACAGACAATTGTGGGTAATGAATAAATCGTGCTGGACGAATGTGTGGTATTCTCAGCCGAATCAAACACGTCCCACGTTGAAGTCATCTTCAAATATCAGTCACATAATTCACGGATGAACCGTTCATGAATTTTCGTAGCTGTGGCTGGTTGATGATGATTAGCGTCCGCTGCTACGTATCCAACAACGCCACACTGCAGATTGATTGCCGAATCTTGCACGACGAATATGGAAGCATGGCCAAGCTTGACCTTGGGCATGTGTTTACCGTTCAGGGCCGTCGAAAGGTATGTTGGGACCTCTGGGTATAACTTCTAGTTTGCTAAGTCAAGACTTGTTTCCGTTACCATGGATCCAAGCCAGCTCAAGGGAGTAGATAACCAACGGCAAGACGAATAACGCGTGTCCTGGTCACTCTAGATCCCTCATGCATAGCATAAATAAGCACTGCAATCGCATTTTCGGTCCAACAACGCCCCATCACCCTTATTCGCGATATGATCAATTGCGAGCGTCGGGACTCAGTCGATACAGGGTAGCGGAAATTGTGCCCTGAACCAGTACAGGCGACATGTCAAAAGACTGGTAGAAGTGGTCACAGCTGATGTCTTAGGATAGAGAGTAAAGAAGAGTAATTTTATATGTACGCTATGCAATGATGCCAAAAAAGGAGGGGAGCCGCTGGACTAGGTTGAGAAGATGTGGAGGATAGAGTGAAAAACCGTAGGACGCGAAGAAAAAAAAAAAAAAAAAAAACCATGCACGCGTGAATGTCCCGACTCCAACGCTGAAACATAAGAAATAAAAAAAACGACAGGAAGGAATAACAATACAAGAAACAGAACAAGAGACAAAACGAACAAAAAAAATGTCAAGCTTTGGTAGACGCCCGGCTCCCGCATATTGCCGTAAGACTCGTCTCCTAGCGACGCTTCGCTCGCAGCTCCTCCAACGCAGCCTGTCGTTTCCTCTTCTCTTTATTCTGTCGTAGACTCTCTTCCAAGCGCTGCTCTTCAATATCTTCCTGCCGTGCAATCCGTTCTGCACGCCTCTCTTCCTCAAAAACGTCGTCCATGCCGGCTTCCATATCGGAAGATGCGTCGGAGGCGTACTCGTACCGGGGGCCACGACCGTCATCGTCGTCCTCATCGTCATAGTCGATGAAATCATCCAGCTCCTCGTCATATTCGTCGCGATCGTAGCGGGAGTTGCGTGAGCCACCTGATCGCGGCTTGGGTGCCTGCAGGAGGGCGCCACCTCGGTGGTTGTCGCGGTGCTTCGGTCGGGACGTCTCGGCTGGTTGATTGCGCGCGGTGCCACCATAGCCGGTATTGAACTTTGCAAGCTTTGCCTGTTTCCGCTCACGAGCTTCCTCCTCCTTTGCGGCTGCCTTGGCAGCTTTCCGAGCTTCCGCGGGGTTGACGGCCTTGGGCGGGGGGGCCTGGGGACGCGACCCCTTCATGGCGACTGAAGACCCGTTCCGAGCTGGTCCAGCTTGCGCCGAGCCTGCGTATCCTCCTGCGACCTTTCTCCCAGCTAAATTTGCGGCTGGCTTCTGATCAGTGCGCGCAGCCACCTTCTCCTTCTTCAACGCGCCACCTTCCACCTTTTTGTGCTGAATCCTTCCAACCTGACCCATTAACTCCTGTGCCTTGCCACCTCTTGCCAAGATCTCAGCAAACGATCCCTTCTTCGGCGTTTTCGCGGGGGGTGCGGGAGTTTTCGATTGAAGTGATCCAGCAGCGGCGGGCCGTGGAGCTGTAGATGGTTTGACAACCTTGTCCCTGTCGTTGGGTGCCCTGACTGGTGCGGGAGCTGGTCTGGCATTTCCATTATATGACTTTGCAGAGGCTGTGTTTGCTCTCTCCAGCGGTCGCGTTGGCTGGGATGGTTTCGGTGTTGCCTGCTCGGGTCTCGGTGTCTTGGGTGTATCGCGTCGGAGGTCGTCGTCGGCTTTGCGCTTGGGCGCAGATATCCTTGGGGCAAGGGCTGTCGAGGATGTGGAAGGTGGAGGTTTCGTTGCTCCACCTGAGATAGATGCGAGAAGGTCTCCGATCTGACGAGACGTTAGCAAAAATGATGATTTGGTGTGGTGCACGCGATGGGCGGTCTTTCAAGGCGAGACCTACTGGCATGATGCTGATTATATCCGGGAGAGTGCCCGGGTCAGTATCGTAAAGAGTATCGCGATGAAGCTGTATGTTGATAAAACCGGATGTATTACACGTTCGAGGCTGCTCGACCTGAGGCGAGGATCAAAGGCTACAAGGCATCCAGGCGATTTGTTCTCGACGGCCGGCCGGTTGGGTGAATCGACGGGGATATCAGGCGTTTGAACTTGGTCCGGTTTGGTGACTGCACTATCTTTGCGAAAGGTGATAAAGACCGTCCTGATTAAGGGCAGAGTCAAAGGAGATGCGAGAGCAGCCAAAAGCCCTGCGACAACGGCGACATGTCTCTGCCCAGCATGAACAGGTCAGGCAAGCTTTGGAGGCCAACTCAACAAGTTGGGGAGTCACTGCCCAGCGTCAAGACCCGCAATCATCAAGACCACGTGACAAGATCGAGACGACGCTAACTGCGCCACATCTGTGGCTGATGCATCGGAGGAAAAATGGACTGTGGCGCCCTCGAGAAAAATTAGGGCCAAGCAGAAACGCACAAGTTCTCGACTTCGAGGGCCCCACGTCCCAATCTTTCTTCTCAACCATCACCTAAACCATCTCGAACTCGAAGGTTTCAGTCTCCGCCTCAACTTGCGGTTAAAGCGATTGATCTCTCTTGTTCATCAACAACCTCGTAAGCCCGCCCTCACTCCCAAGCTTGCCTTTACGCGCTCGCAAATGTCACGATAGAACAAAACAAAAAAGCAATTGGAAAGCTAACTCACGATCTCGCGCGCGCAGAAAAAACATCAAAATGAAGTACCTCGCTGCTTACCTCCTCCTCGGCCTCGGTGGCAACACCGCCCCCAAGGCCGACGATGTCAAGAAGGTCCTCGAGTCTGTCGGCATCGAGACCGAGCAGGAGCGTCTCGACTTCCTGATCAAGGAGCTCGACGGCAAGGACATCAACGAGGTACGTTTTTTCTACCTGCGCATAATCCTATTTTCATGCAGTTCATGTGCTGACGATGTCCTTTCACAGATCATTGCCTCTGGCTCTGAGAAGCTCGCCTCCGTTCCCTCTGGTGGTGCCGGTGGCGCCCCTGCCGCTGGTGGTGCCGCCGCTGCTGGCGGTGAGGCCGCCGCTGAGGAGAAGAAGGAGGAGGAGGCCGCCGAGGAGTCCGACGAGGACATGGGCTTCGGTCTCTTCGACTAAGCGATTCTCCCCTTTTCACGACGACAAAAAACGGGATGAGGTCACGAGGTTTCTGGGGGAACGTCAGGGCGTTTGTGCGATGGTACGGGAAATCAAATACTTTCCGTCCATCGGGCCGTGCTTGGGAAAATTTACGACTCTTTTGATAGGTCTTTAGGACCTGGCCGGTGGACATGAATTCAGACGACTGCTTCTCTCAGACTTTTGCTCCTTTTTTGTGAACATGCCTGCGGCTGCTTGACAGTGAACCACCGCCGCGACTCTCAATTTAAATACGGCCGCTACTGCTCGCCGGGAAGGGCCCTGGCTTCTGAAGAGGAAAGCAATTTGTATTGCTCCAAGCTGCAAGAATTACCCGACTACTCACTGTGGATTATAGCAGAGCAGAAGAGATGAGCCATAGCCATGAGCCTGGGACGAGGACAGGCTGAAGAGTCCCATGGATATACAACGCGTCCGGTAATGGCCCGATGCTACGCACACAAGTCCAACCGTGTTTATTCAAAACATTACATTCTTCAAGGACGCCTGTAATCCCGCACCAGTATTTCGCCCAAAAACGCCAGGAGTTTCCCAACATGCACACGCTGGTGCGGCCGTACAGCCATTTCGCCGCTCCAAAATCAAAAAACAACAACATGATGCCACACTTTTTCCCGCAGGATATTTTCGTCCTGAGTTTTACTCAAGTGAGACGGCCTATCGGATAAATCTCGTCAGGGCTGGGGAACTCATTTCATGGTGTGGAATACCACGGGTGGCCGGGAGGCGGCATGGACTTACGATCCCCTGAGGAGGCCCTGTACTGATCCGCAGACTGATACTGCGGAAGCGGCGAGTTCCCCGGATCCGTCGAACCGGCGAGCTCGGCTGGTGGTGCCTCGTTGGCAGGCTTTGGCGAGGCACCATGCTGCTGCTGTTGTTGCTGCTGAAGGTAGGCCTGGAACTGCTCGCTGTAGCCGCCGCCCGTGGAGGCTCCCGTCTGGTGATAGTTTGGGCTCGCCGCGGGACTCATCATCTCGCTGGGCGGTGGAGGGGGGCTGCCGCCCTGCGGGAAGTGAGCGGAAGGGTATTGCTGGTTGAACTGGGTAGCCGAGAAGCCGCTCGGGTAGAAGGGCTGCTCCGAAGCCTGATGGGGAGACTTTTGTCCCTGGGAGCCGCCCCAAGGCCCGGTAGGAACGGACGAGTAGGTGGCCTGCGACATGTGACCTGGGTGAGAGCCCGTGGAATGCATGTTGTTCTGGTTGTTATTAGTGCTGTTGCGGCGGCGGCGGAAGAGGAAGAAGGCCAAGATGCCGGCGAGAAGAACGACGGCCACCGCGCCAACGGCGATGCCTGCGATGGCACCTGTGCTGAGGCTGCTGCCGCTGTTGTCGCTGTCCTCGTCGTTGCTCTGGTTGCTTTCGTCGGTTGACTTGGGTCCAAAACCTGAGCTCGTGCGGCGGCTATCCTCCTTGGGCCACTCATCGCCAGGACGCAGCTGAAAATCAACCTCTTCGGCCAGCTTCTGCCACTCTTTGATTCCCTTGCCCTTGACAGGGTTTACAATGCCCATCATGTGCCAGTCTACGCAAGAGCCAGGGGCACCACAGTAGAAGTAGATGGGATCCGTGTTATTGACGACTTGACGGAATTGGGGGGCCTACACGTATGGTCAGCACCATGATTCTTCACGAAGACTGGAAATCGCGAAGAGAGAAAAGCCCTACATCGTCACTGTTCTTCTCGCCGATGGCTTTCACGACCTGAGGTCCACTGGAGAAACCCTTCCGGTCAAAGCCAATGTAATCATAGGGAATACACGGGTTGTCGAAATCGCCGCGGATGACCCAGTGCTCTTCTGGATAAAACTTCCACTCGATGGTGTCGCCGACTTCTGCCTCGACCTCGTTTGGTGTGAACTTGTGGCCAAACTGTCGCACCGTCAGCATTGATCCCAGAAACGCCAGGATCTCAAGAAGCAAGGAGCCTCTTAACAAACTTACAGCACCGACGGCCACAGTATGTGTGGTACCCGCTTCTGACGCAGTCTTTGTCGCCTTGCCTTCTTGAGATGAACTCGGTGTCGCTTGCTCCTCGGTGTCAGTCGTCTTCTGCGCTGCCGTCCCAAGGCCCATCAACAAGACCGCGAGGCCTGATTCCCACTTCATGATGACTGGATTGCGTTATTCGAAAACACTAAAGCTGAAGTTTCGAGTGTCGAGTTGCCAATGCCGATTGCAATATGTGTATTTGCGATATGACATGCAAGGACCGGGCAATGCAAGGTTTCACGAACTAGAGGGTGGATGAAAAAGAGAAGAAAAGACCCGAGCAATGGCTGGACAACCTCAGGGCTGGGGAGGGTCAAAGAGAGGAACCAACTGTCCGATCGAGGAATACAAGCGGGAGGGACGAACAGGATTCGGGGGGTGGGCGTGCTGACGGGGGCGAGGTGAGTGATGAGAGTGTGCCACGCAAAAGATGGGTAAGGAAGGAGGCCAAGGCGAGGTCCCTTCAAGGTTGATCACGACACGTGCCGCTGAGAACAAAGAGAAAGATCCTCTCGGACACTGCCAGGCAACCTCTCCAGTGTGCTCTCGGATACCATGAGCCCTCAGATGGACTGCACAAAGGGCACGTATTGGGCTCATGGGGTGTACATCTCGTTGAAGTGAGACCCTGCACGGTCGTTGCCACCTCCGCAACACGGCTGAATATACAGAAAAAGGCACGCACACGCATACGTACACTCAGGGTGGAAGAGGCACCGAGAGACGTGGTGATCCGGATGCAGACTGTAGTGGGGGTTCGAGATCATCAGTAAAGCCCGAGCAGGCCACTGATCCTTCAGGTGCAACCTCATCATCCTCCACAACACGAACCCATTCTTCACTGTATCAGGCAAAAGGTGCCCACGAACAGTTGCCTTTTCTCACGGACCAGCATGTCAGCCTTCTCGCCCCCTCCCAGTCCACCTTTGAAAGAACTTCGATCCCAAGCAGGGGCGGAGCCTGGCGAGCAAAAGAGGCCCCAGCTCGACAATCCTCTCGGGCATCAGCAACACGAATGCACAGATCGAGGCACTGGCTCGTGCGGCTTCATTAGCAGCCTTGTCAAAAGGTGGTGTCTTCGGCGCAATAGCTCCTACAGTAGACAACTAAATGCTGCACCTTTTCTGCGGTGTATCCTTGCGAAGCGTTGCATTCGACGGGTTGTCCCCTGTGTGTAAGCTGATGACAGTCTCCACTAAACAAGAACAAATGCAATATTACAATGCAACCCTTTTCCTCTTCAGAGTCGGCAGTGAGCGACGGCCGACCGACGCAGTGTTGGCTGCTAAAGCAACGCTTTCTTGTGGGAGGGTGGGAGGCTTGAGACAAGCGCGAGATGGATGATTGAGATAGTGTGGCAATAACAATATGAATAGGTTCACCGTAGGCGATCATTGCGTTCAGCCGAGACGGGAGCGCACGAGTATTGGAAGGATATGCATACAATGTCACACTGGCAAACAGACGAGTAATTGTTTGGCAGGATTTTTGTCTAGCTGCAACACTAAAACGACAGGGTGTTCGATGCTGGCACGATATTAGTAGATTGAGTCGCCAGGTGGGAAGCAGCCAGACTCGGCGTCTCCGTCGCAAGATACCAGAACGACGATAAACCTTGAGCGGCGCGCAGACTCAAGCCAGGAGAAGAATGAAAGAGAAGAGAAGATGTAGATCAATGGATGCGTTGACAATAATAAGCGAACACGGGCTCCTTTGATCATGATTGTGACAATACGGTCAGCCTAGCAGAGCCTTCCACTGGAATGCGACAGGGTTCATTGTTCTTTTGTCTGTGCTCTCCAGACCCGAGCCAAGGCTGCAGAAAATGACCAAGCCGCGGCCTGAGCTTTTGTCTGTCTGATGGTCGTGGCATAGAGACAAGAGACGACCTCAAGTCCTTGACCGGCCTGCCCAACCTCCTCTGCCTTTTTCTCACAATGCCAGTCATCATCAGTCTCTACTTGTCCAGACCCATCGGGATGGATGCACTGGCTGGGCTGTTGTGCAATTGGAATGAAGCCACCAAGGCCAGATCACACAATCGTGACATGATCGCCAGCATCGCCGCTTATGTACCAAGCGATGTCATTCAATCAATAATGTCAAAGAACAATAAGGGGACGACGATGGCAGCTTGGACCCCCGCGCGGCCGCGGCTCAAGCCACAGACCTCAATGACTGACCGACAAACGTCCCCGGTGAAAAAAACCTCTCTGCTTCCCCTCTCCCTCCACCTCTGTCTCACTATCGCTGCCCCAGTCGCTCTGACGCTCAGCACGGCGCCGATCGTTTCCCTTATATGCCCCGAGCGAGCGCGGATTGTTTGTGTCGTATCGCACATGGCTATAAATGGCCGTCAGCTTACTTGCACAGGGCCCACTGCACTGCCAGGCCAATGGACAAAAAAAGAAAGATATGGGCAAGATGAAGGCTGGATAGCCCTGCATGCCCACCTCAGCCTGCCTTCCCACCTTGCGTGCAGCTGCATGCATATGCGCAAGTGCAGTAAGCATCCTGCATGTTCGTATCGGGCAGGTCAACACTAGGAGAGAGGCTCGATGCATAGCAGTGAGTTGAGCGAGATTGCAGCACCCTCGGTTTTCGTCGCAAGTCGATTTCACAGTCGGCGGTCACGGGCTCGCCATATCTTTGAGTACAATGAATGTAATATCTTGCAATGAATCTGTCACGACGTTGAATAAGTATTCTATTGCGTCTTGGCCTTCTTGCTGCTGCTTCCGAACGGAAGCAGGTCGCTCTCCTTGAGCAGCATCCAGAAGCACCACAAATAGCAGATGCCAAACCCAACTGCACCGACGCCCACGTTCGCGACCGTCCACAGATCAGGTTTACCCATCGGGGGCAACATGGCAGCTTCTACCACGTGCCATATGCCCATCGCCACGTAAAAGAGGGTATGTAGGATCGCCGTCGTCCAGTGGGCCGGACTCGACTGCTCGGTCGACGAGTACGCGTTCCAAGAAGTCGGGGGCAAACCCATGAGATAAGCCCATAGGAGCGTAAGCACAGAATACGGCACTGCCAGGTCCACGCGCCGCAATAGGGGAAACATCGTCCACGCCCCGAGGAGATTGGCGAATCCAACCCACGCGCGGATTTCTCCATGCAAACCCTGACTTCCGGCAAGGAACAGGGTCATCGGCATGAGGGGCAGGAGAACACTCTTTTCGTGAACCTGGTAGCTGAAGAGGAAGAAGCCCCACGCCGTGGTTGCCAAGGCAAAGGGCAATGTCGCTTTTCGGGGGCGGAAGAAGAGTACCACGTTGGGGGGGATGATGGCGGCGAGCGTCGCAATAAGGGCGCCTTTCTGAAGAAGCGCAGATGGGTACTTTTGAATTTTCACGACGACGTTCAGAGCACACCAAAAGTTGGCAACCTTGTCTTCGAAGAGACCGCGAGCGAACGGGAAGATTCGATGGACCATCTGCACCATCTCTTCGACGATGGGATAATAGACGGCCGTACTGTCCAGATACTCGTTGAGGAAGGTGAGGATAGGCAAAGGGGGTCGAGGACCATCAAGATCCGGGCGAGAGTCGATGCCACGGTACATGTCGTAGGCCGTTCCAAGGATCAATGGGAGGACGAGAACAGCAAACGAGGCCACCGTAACGAGGGCCAGCGCAGCGAGTCGGGCTGGTCTGAAGGCAGGGAAAAAGCATCTCCCCAGAAGGTAGGCGAAAATGCTGAAAGCGTAGTACAGCGCCATCTGCTTAAAGCCCAAGGCAGCGACAAAGAACACAGCAGACCACATGTATCGCTCCGCCATTAAGCTGTTGATACTCGCGAGCACCAGGCCCAACATTACCGTATTGTACTGAAAGTGCACGTGGTCGATCAAAATCGTCGCGGGCTGCATCAGAATGCCGACGAGAGCCAGAGATCCGGTCCAGATGGCAACCCCATTCAGGCGGCTGAACCGCTTCACAAACACAACTACGGCAGGTACGTAGATGAGGTATTCCGAGACGAAAACCGTAGCGCGCATGAAGACCTTGAGCGAAGGGTCGTCAGAGCCGCGCGAGTTGTATAGCTCGAACCACGTCGGGTCGATGAAGCTTCCAATCTTGCCCAACACCCAGCTGTGATACGCCGTAAGAGGAGGGTAGTCGAGCCCCCACCACTGCAGGTCATGGAAATACCACTGAGATATCGGGAGCTGGGTCGTGATCTCCATCCAATGCCGCTGCGCCTCGTAGTCTCCAAACATCGGTGGCTTCTGGAAACCTATTACCATTCGTCTATTAGCACTCGGGAAACAGGTGATTCTTGTGTCAAGCTTGCGTACCAGAGTAGCCCCAAAGACCAGCCGCCCATCTGAATAGTCCCACGACCATCAAGACCGCTGGCAGAACCTCCCATTGCGATGAAGAGCTTCTAGCTGGCCAGAGAAAGGCAGCGAGGGGGAATGATGGCGCGCGGACCAGGGCATCGGAGGTTACGGTGCGAAGGGGCTTGTCGTAGTTATCGCCTTTGGTCTGCTTGGTCCGCCGCCTGGGCTTGTGTGGCGCTGAAGACGCCATAGCCATGCCGACTGCAGTTTAAATCATACGTAAATGACGCAGTGATACGTGATGGGCAGATTGACGCGTCTGGATCGCGTATTTCCGCTGCTGGCTGAGCTTGGAGTTTGATCGGCCGACGTCTGCGATGGGGAACGGTGGAGCTTGAAGCTCGTGGAAATTAGGTCGCCAAGCAGCAAAGGGTAGCTCTCAACCCTAACCCTACAACACACGTCATTGTCTCTTTGTCGCCAAGATCAATAGAACTTCCCCTCAACAAGACATCGTTCATTTTCGCTCATTCGGGCATGCTCGAGGCAGACACCGATAGTCGACGATGCCGTACCCATTCGTTCTGCCGACGACCTCGGCATTTGCCTTCTCCTCCTGCGTCGAGTCCCATTCGCATCCGTCCCTGCCTCTGAACACAAGCACACATCGCGGTGTCGTACGCGATGCACTCAAGAAACACAAGCGCCTGCCTCCGTCTTCGCAGACATCACATCTCTCAACTGTATCGGCGTCAATAAACGACTATATACCATTGCTTCTCGTTCTTGAAGCAGGTCTAAACCGCAAAAGTTTACCTGCCGACCAAGCTGTCGATGTCGTCCTCAAGACTAGTCCATCCATACAATGGCGACCCACCCTTTCAGGTGACCTGGTTCCTGGACGCGAGAGAAATAGGGTCAAAGTGAACTATATCGAACATGAGATCCTCTTTGTCATGTCCTCACTAGGGGTATGTCATTTCTTGACCGCACGGGCAACCCTGCAGCCACTCCTTACACGAGCAGGCGACTTTCTTGACGTGCAACAACGGACGAAAGCCATCACAAGCGCTACCAAATCTCTTCTCGATGCTGCGTCTGTATACAGTTACCTTGGGCAGCGTGGAGATCAGCTCTCCGGGCCCCCTTCATGTGCCGACATTGCGCCAGCTACGATGCGAGCGCTCGCAAGTCTTGCTCACGCGGAGGCCACACTACTGGCGGTACTCAAAGACGACCCCTATCCAGCAATTGTAGCCCAAGACAGGAACCAAAACGACAAGGAATGGATGTTCAAGGCGCCAGAGATCCCCAAAGTGAGGGCTCATCTCTACGCGAGGTTGTGTTTGGCGGCATCAGAACATGCTGCGAAAGCTGCGTCGCTGTGCCATTCTGGTGGGGTGAGTGGTACCAAGATCAGTTCCGACTTTTCCAAGTATCTCGACGACCTCAAGCGCACGGCGCGCGCGAAAGCATGTCGCTTCTTTGGTATCGATGCCGAGCTTGGAGGCGATGTCGCAGAGGGTATTGGGTGGATAAGAGCTGGGTTCCAGGAGCTGGGCGTTGAAGTTAAGGAAACATCATCAAAGAAAGTTCTCAGTCTCAGCAAATTGAAGAAGGGGTTCAGCGAGAAGAGAGAGGATCGGAAAGTCGATAAAGAGGCGGCATGGGGTGCTGATGGCGGAAGGATGGAAGAGACACGTATTTTGGAAATTCTGGACGCAAAGTGGAATAAGGTCAACGACACGGTCAGTCATATCCATAAAGAACACGACCACGCTTGCTGATCGGGAACAGATGAATACGCGTGCCATTCCCCCCGTCAACTCCCTGTTGGCAAAGATGCCATCAGGGAGAGAAATCCACAACATCCAACCCTACCAGCCACCGATGCTCGGCAGAGCCGAGCTCGAAAATATGAGAGCACCACCCGATGAGAACGACGAGTATGGAGATCAGCCCAGCTCAGATGAAGATGGAGGACTTTCCTCCGCTCCGTATGTTGGCGCATTTCCGGGCTCGCCAGCTGCAGATCGATCTGCCAGCACTCCAACGACCGCCTACTATTGAGATGGTTACTAAGAAGCCAGTATTGGCTTAGACTGGCGAGATTTCGCAAAGACGCGCCGTTTTGGTAAACATGTGCTGTTGAGGAAATTGGATTACCTGGCTCGGAGGGATAGCGTCAGACTTCCATATTAGTGCTCAAATTCGGGACCACTGACACAATATCCGGTATGGTGTAGTGGCTAACATCGCTCGCTCTCACCGAGCAGCCCAGGGTTCGATTCCCTGTACCGGAGTTTCTCTTTTGCTGTTTTGCGTATCTATTGCGCTGGCTATCACGTATCGCTTGTTTTTTTCTTTCTCATGTAGCGATGTGGAAACCAGTGAGGATTTGCGCTGCATGTGAGACTGACGCAGGATCCGCGCGCTCACCTACATGATCATGAACTCTCTATCTTCACTCGTCGACGGATAGGCCCCGAATGCCAAAGAACGGAATCCTTGACGACTCAGACTGTCATTGTCTTATGCGCTTTATGAAAAGAGCTCAATAATTGGCAGGACTCTGAAACAGCACCAAATTCTCATCATGTTTCTCATCAAGCATCAATCACTGGCCCGCAGTCTCAATCCCGGTCCTCCACATAGTACGAATTCGTCGGCATCGCCGTCTTGCTTGAGGTGATGCTGCACGGGGGCTCAACAAAAGTGGGCGGCGGATCGCAGCTATTGTAGCATCTGCACTATCATCAGCAGTGATGTTCTTGGGATGCTAAGGGTTGGAAGCTCTTACCCGCCGTACCACTGCCCGCAATCGTTGACATAATCAACGCAAAGCGTCGGACAAACCAAAGTGGTATCTGGATTCGAATAAGACCCGCTGCTTGTGGTGGAAATGCATGGTGGTGGCGTGAAAGTCGGAGACTCGCATTCATTGTAGCAACTGGCAACCCCCGGGCGCGTCAGTCAAGGCTATTTGTCTGATCATTGGGCCTCGACCGGAATATACTCACCCTCCGTACATTACGCCGCATTCGTTGATGTAGTCGGCGCAAATGGTCGCAGTGCAGGATTGCTCGGGAGTGGGCGTGGACGTGTAGGTATCGGTCGGTGGACAACCCGGCTTTGTAAAGGTGGGCGTCGAACAGAGGTTGTAGCATCTAGTGGGCAGACATCAGAACGACTTTGTTCTTGCAAAAGCGTCAGCGCAAGGTCTCCCTGCTTACCCGCCGTATTTCTTCCCGCATTCATTGACCTTGTCGACGCAAATGGTGCTCGTGCAGTCATTATACGAGCTGCTTGAGGACGCCGTTACCGTGGGCGTGCAGTCTGGCCGCGAGAAGGACGGCACGCCTGGCGTCTGGCAGCGGTTCCAGCATCTGCTCAACTCGTTAGAGAAACAACATTCACCAAAGAAAGCTGGAGTTGCTCAAGTCCAGAGCAATGGTGGAAGCGCAATACGAACCCGCCGTATGTCTTGCCGCAGTTGTCGATAGCATCATAGCAAGCTGAGCAGGTGCGTGGGTAGGTGGCGGTCACGGTCTCTGTGACGGTGGACCTTATGCATTTCGGGTTGTACCCATGACTCAGGGCAAAGCCTGCTAGAGGTAGGAGAAGAATGTAGCTATGCATGGCAGCGGCTCGATGGTATTGTGAACGGCTATGCTTTGGTCTTGTAACGATTTCGTGTGGACGAAGATCGAGGAGGAAGGAGCTGATGATATAAGATAAAGTATGATCCTGAACTATAAGAAGCGAAGGTAAGTGGCAGGGGTCTGAACGTCAAATATATTCGAAAGACTGCCATTTGTCCAAGTATGTAGGTTGTCTCAGCCATTCATGCAGGTCAATTTCGCTGAGCTGCGGGACACAGGACGGTCGGACCTCGTGTGCAGCTGCATATTTGGTGCCCTCCCGACATGTACATCGACGATCCGGAACGCCGAAATAAACAATGAATCCCTTCGCACTCGTACGAACTTGTGTGTCGCTGAACGACCGTCGTGCATAGCAAGACTGCGAGTCTACTATCTAACTGAGGACCGACCCGGATGAAAGCGCACAGACTCTGGTCAAGTGCCGAATCCTCCATGGTAAAGGCAGTATTCCAACACTAAGGCCCGTAGTATCGGCCAATCATAAATACCAAAAGTTTGGGGTTAGGAATTTCTAACACGAGGTTGATGCTTGGCATGGGAGTGAACTCGTCGAACCTCGTGTTCACACCTGTGGAAGAGCGCTAATACGAGGTCTTGTCTCAGCTTTGAGAGCAAGCCATCGCCTTGTGCGTCAGCTGTTCGAATCTCTAGCGCTGTGTGCTTGAGTAAGGGGAAAGGAAAAAGAAAGTAGACGATAAACCAAGGTCTCGGATGCGAGACATCGTCATCGGGCCTTGACTTTGTTTTTAGTTCAATTTTAGGGCGTGGATCGCGAGGCTACCTTGCTGGTGCAGCCTCAATAGCTGTAGAATGCGTAGGATTTTACAGAGGAAAGTTCTTTTCCTCACACTCTCGGTACTCGCACATCCTAAAATACCATTGCGTCGATGAATAATCCCCAGAATATATCATAGAGATGCAGCTTGCTTACCGTGCCATCAATCTGAACTGATGTATTGAAGGTCCTAATTTTGACTATTTTCATAGCTGTGCTGTCGATCCAATTGAAGAGCATGTCAGCCAACTTGGGTTCGTTTCTCACGGCACCACGCCGGCGGCAGATTCCTGGTTTCGGCACCTGTGTCTATGCAAGCTTCGTATATGCAGCATCTTTTCCCGCGCCAAACGAGGTGGAAAAATAGGAAGGGTACAAACAACACCTTTTCTTGTATATAGGGACACTGCATGCGATTACCAGATTGGGTCGCGGAGACCTGCGACCGAAATACGACAAGGAACATCAACGAGGGGTTCACAAGGATCAGACCATCGTATAAAAGAGCATCTCGGTCTTCAAGTTGTGTGACTTGCTGAACCGTCGCACGCCACATGCTTTATGGTGGGCAGCCATGGTTGGATCGAGTGCCACGATGATACTTGGGTCGTGGCTCTTCGCTTTTCTGCCAGCCACAGTGGCGGCCGCAATGGCGCAAAAGACGTTTCGCATCTTCGTATCTCATAATAGGCCAAGAAGCTTCGCCGCCTCTGGCTGATCAACTCGGACTGAAACGAGACCACGTCGTCGTAGCAGTATGGGCTCTCTCAACGGCGCCTGCCTGTGCGATGCCGCTGGCCGGTGAAGGTAACAGAAAGGACTACATGACGTTGTATCTGGAAGGTCTCGATAGAGGCGTCATGGCAATTGACGTCCCTTTCGACGATATCATCCTGGAAGCAGCCAGCAGTTAGAACCCGACACCATAGCAGCGTCCTGGACTCGATCTTTACACTACAGCGTCGATAAGTTTGCGGATCATATCAACTGCCAGCTCAAGATATATCAAAACGCCATCTTTCTGTATAACAGATGGCTGCATCCTGTAATGTAAATGTCCTGTTCACGTTTTTTTGAAGTTCACCTACGAAGACGACCCATGCCGCTTTAAGCACCTCTATTCACAAGCAAACAAAGAGATAATCAGCTAAAAGCGGCGGCCAACGTCAATATCTGGGGGGCTCTGGGGGGGCTCCACCACGAAAAGTCGATGGGGAACTTTACGATACGTACGCCTAATTCAAGTCTGTCCCGCAATCCACCTCTCTTCTCCTGTGTTTTGACGATCCGGAGGCATTTAGACTTTTGGTCACGATTATGGCAGCATTCCTTCCTTAGACTTTGTCCGAACATACTGCTCAGCTGGCTCTCTTTCGCAATTTACGCCCATTCTTTTCTAGACTCGCCCATCTCGTACGCCACGACTAGTCGATGAAATAGCCTACGCGAAGTGGCATTCCCTGATCCCAAACGACGACGTCAGCTACTGTCTTTTACACACGCATCACCATGCGCACGATAGGCTGTCGATCGGCTGTCGCAGTCTGTCGAGCTTCACGCGCAAGTAAGGGGACAAAATCGCTTTCAGAGTCGATGCCTGGCAGGTCAGCTAACGACAGCAGCGCGAAACCCAGCATCCCCATTGTTGGTCGCCGCGGCGCCGAGTCTCATGTCGAATCGGTCCTACTCGACGACGCGTCCTCTCTCAAGATTTATTTACCATATAGCAGCCTCCTACAACGGCAAAGAACGACCGTACGACCCATCTTCACACGTGTTCCACTTCAACCCGCACCACAGGATACAGCCTCCAAAAGACAAGCGAAAATCGTCTCGACCCGAGTCTGGCCATGACGCCTTCTTTGTCAGCCGTGTCAATGATTCAGGGTCCGTCGCGTTCGGCGTCGCGGACGGTGTAGGGGGGTGGGTAGACTCGGGCGTCGACCCCGCGGATTTCTCCCACGGGCTGTGCGAGTACATGGCGTCCGCGGCGTACGAGGCCGAGCAGCCGCTGACGGCGCGGGCCCTGATGCAGAAGGGATACGACGCCATCTGCCACGACCGGACCGTCAAGGCGGGCGGCTCGACGGCCTGCGTCGCGATCGCTTCCGCGGACGGCATGCTCGACGTGGCGAACCTGGGGGACTCGGGTTTTTTGCAGCTGCGGCTCAACGCGATCCACGCGGCCAGTGAGCCGCAGACGCACGCCTTCAACACGCCGTACCAGCTCAGCCTCGTGCCGCCTGCGGTGGCGGCGCGTGCGGCCGCGTTTGGAGGGGGCCAGCTGAGCGATCTCCCGCGCGACGCGGATGTCTCGCAGCACAGGGTGCGGCACGGCGATGTGCTGCTGTTTGTGACGGACGGGGTGCTCGACAATCTGTTCCCGCAGGATATCCTCCGGCTGTGCAGCCGAGCGCTGGAGTCTAGCGGTGCCTGGCAAAAGACGGAAGCCGGGGTGGTCCGCGTGGCTGCTGGTCTCGACGACCTCGTGAAACCAGCGGACGCCAGCCCCGAGGGTGCGCCAAAGAAGAAGGGCACAAAGGGTATCACGCTCCAGAGCTTCCTCGCGACGGCCATTGTGTCCGCCGCTCGGCTCGCGAGCATCAACTCGAGGGTGGACGGGCCCTTTGCGAAGGAGGTGCAGCGGTACTACCCTCAGGAGAACTGGCACGGCGGCAAGGTCGATGACATTTGCGCTGTTGCGGTGGTGGTCTCTGAGGAGACAGGAGAGGCGACGAGCAAGTTGTAGATTTGTTATCATTCTGCATTATGGGGCGATGTGATGGGAGAGGCAATCGGGGTTGTACTTTGTAGACTATTAGAATCGGCAAGCGCTCGCAACGGAACGTACGGCAGTAGTTGCCGGATTGGCATTGGCTTAGATCAGATATACACCATGATTTGGATGCCAGATGGACTGGATATTTGCGTTCTAAACTCGCTCAGAGAGAATAACATTAACATTGACCTGCTCCGATTAACCGTGTCGGGATTCCTCCCAGTTAACGCCCAAAAGACCTGTGGTGTATCCAAACATTGGGTTCTTACCAGCGATCACATTCCATTGTTATTTCAGGGCCGTAATCGAGAGCGTCTGTTTCTAGGGTAGCGCGGGTCTTCTGACGTCACGGAGAATATTGCGACACGATGACACCTGGATTGCGAGACCTTGTCTGGATGATCATAACAAAAGTCAGTTTGAAATGCTCTTCTTTTCTCGCATTTCAATATTCACAAAATGGAAATCTACGCTGTAAGTAGATTCTCACCAATGCTGCGCAGCCATGCATGCAAACTCACACAGACGATCAGGCCGGTGCGGCAGCAGCCTTTACGGTTGACATGCTGGTCTACCCGTTGGATACCCTCAAAACCCGATACCAGAGCCAGGATTTTGTAAAGACCTACTCGGGGTCACAGGCAAAGCCGTTGGCGCTCAAGGGCCTCTACCAAGGCATCGGGAGTGTCATCATCGCCACACTACCAGCAGGTTCGTAGTCCAACAGCGCCAAAACCACTCTGCGGCTTCAAAAGCGCAACCGGGTCGCTAATCTGTCTGCAAAAAGCCGGTATATTCTTCTACACATATGAGGGCATGAAAGAGGTCCTCGGCAAGGCTCTGCCGTGGCCAGACCCCGTGGTGCACTCCCTCGCCTCGGGCATCGCAGAGATGGCATCCTGCGCCGTCCTGGCCCCCGCCGAAGTCATCAAGCAGAACGCGCAGATGCTTCGCTCGCAGGGCGGCGCGGCCACGTCGACCTCGCTCCAGGCGTTCAAGCAGCTCTCCGCGACGTCCACGTCGCGGCGGTTCTTCAGCGGGTACACGGCCCTCGTGGCGCGCAACCTGCCGTTCACCGCGCTTCAGTTTCCCATCTTTGAGAGGATACGGTCCGGGCTGCAGGCGTCGGGCGCGGCGAAGAGGGGGGAAGGGGAGGAGGCGAGCTTGCGGGAGACGGGGCTGATCAGCGCGGGAGCAGCGTCGAGCGCGGGGGCGTTTGCGGCGTTTATCACGACGCCGAGCGATGTGGTGAAGACGAGGATGATGGTGACGGCGGGGGATGGGCGGGAGGTGAAGAAGAGGGGGGCGTGGAGCGTGACGCAGGATGTGATGAAGGAGAGGGGAGTCAAGGGTCTCTTCCGCGGTGGACTGTTTCGATCGGCGTGGACGGCGTTGGGCAGCGGGCTGTACCTGGGAACGTATGATGTGGCCAAGGTGTTTCTCAAGAGGAGGAAACCGGATCTAGATGGCAGTGTCGGGCTGTAGGATGTACGTGTGTATTATTAGCGATTCTCTCCAAAGCAGATAGACGTGAAGCAGTGCGATGATGCTGTTTGTGTTTTCTGAAAAAGGACCAGCCATCTCCTGGCTGGCGGCTTGATTTCTCATCAAGAGGAACAAAAAAAAGGCAGGGCGTAATTCCTAAATGAAAAAAATGAAAACTGCCAAAAGGTTGACTCCGACGAGGATCGAACTCGCAATCTCTAGATTCGTAGTCTAGCGCCTTGCCATTGGGCCACGGAGCCATTGATGCTGATGACCTAAGAACTAGAAAATATAATGGCTTAGTCTTTCCAGGTTTTGGCCTCATTGCACGCACGGCAGCCCAACCACCCTGGATCTACCTCGAGAGTTGGTCGTCGATCAAAGACCACCAACCTTCCCCCCTGGCGATGTTGTCCAAGAACAAACAAAGAGACTCATCATCACCCTTCTAGTTTCCAGCAATAACATACATACAGAGTACATATTCATAGATACGTGCTCGCTCGCAGCCCCGACGTCAATGTGGTGGGGCCGGCCGTTGCCCCGCGAACGAGGCCGGGCCGCGCCTCTGTCGTTGGTGTCGAGGCGCAACCATCAGGAACCCCAGAGTCGTCCTCGTCAAATCTGGCTGCCCGCGAGACCTGGAATCTGCGTTGCTTGTTTCCCAGGCGCGCGCATTCTTTTCTCGTCTCCCAAACTTCAGGCTCTTCGGCCATCTGTGGGAACTGGGGCACATGCGTCTTCTGTCTCCACGCCCGATACCTGGAGGATACCAGACCAGACCAGGTTTCACCGCTCTCCAGTCAGGCGAGGCCTGGCTTGGCCTGACATCAACACTAATCGACAGCCGCATTCCAGCCTCGCATTTTCGTTTCTTGGGCCAGCGGCATTCTTCCTCTCTTCTGGAAGGATATTCTAGGAGCAGCAATAGCTCTGATCATTACACGACACAAGAAGCTCACATCGCAATCGCCTCACCTTTGCGACAGCACTGATTGAGCTTCCCGTACGCCTGTCGTCGCCGTCATGGCGCCGACACCAGACGACTTGTCGCCCGCTGGCAGCGCCCAGTACGACTCAAATACTCTCAGTGTCGGCGATGGAACTTGGGATTTTACCAAGAATACATTCCTGCTGCCAAACCTAGCCGGGACCAACTTTGAAACCACACGATACAATGGTAAGTTGGCCCTACCCTCCTGGCGGGAGTGAGACAGATGACGTCCTTTGCATCAAAAATCTTGTATACTCACAAACCTTGACGCAGGCATGGGAAATCGGTTTTCGACTTTTGCGCAGTATCACAACATGATCCTCGCCCACGCTGTCCTGGCTGTCATCGTCTTCCTCTTCCTCATCCCCACCGCCATCTTTGTCAACCGATTCTACCAGGGCCGACCAGGCTATGCCGTCAAGCTGCACGCCCAGATCAACATCTTTGCTGGTCTTTTACTTATTGCCGTCTTTGTTCTCGGAAACTTTGCTGTTGGACCTGGGAGAAGCCTGACCAACCCTCACCATGGCATCGGCGTCGCCATCTTTGTCCTGTTTGTCCTGCAGCTGGTTGGTGGTCGCATCATCAAGAATATCAAAAAGCTTCGATCTCTACGCATCACTCTCCACCAGTGGTCTGGTCGCGCGCTCGCCTTGTTGGGAATCGTGCAAGTTGCGCTCGGCATCACACTCTACGGCTCGCCGCTGTACTGCTTCATTCTCTACGCGGTATGGCTTGCCTTGCTGTTCCTTCTTTACTTTATCTTTGAGTATCGACAGCCCAGCCGACGAGAGATGTACGGCCAAGAGGGGCATCATGGTAGCGAACACTACCGTGCAACGGAGTCAGAGTACATCTCGGGCGCAAAGACCGACGAGAAGGGCAGCAGCAAGTGGAAGTGGTTCGGCCCCTTGGCCGCCGGTACTGGCATCTTTGCCCTGATGAGAGGACGAAAGAAGGACGACCACAGCGCATACGATGAGAGCAGCTACGTCTCGTACGACCAGAGCCGTGGCCCTACGGTCCTGTCTTCACGCCGCCACTCTGGAACCCATTATACCGATGACAAGTACACTGATGTCTCTGCGCCCCGGAAAACCGGCGGAGGTGGCTTCATGAGGATGATGGGCACTGCGGCCGCGGCTGTGGGAGCTGCTGGACTGGCATCAAAGTTGATGAATAGAGGCAGGAACAGGGAGGACGAATACTCGGCCGTGTCGACAGAGACGCCGCGACGACACCGCGTCGGTCGCGAGACCGACATCACAAGCGACTGGAGTAGCGAGGCGCCCACCCGCTTCCGGCGTGACGATGCGGAATCTTCTCTCTTGCCCCCAGCCGCCGGTACCGCTGCCATGGCGGGCGCGCGCAGCGCCGCCGACTCGCGACTGGGACGACCTGTCACACCGACGCGACCCAGCGGCGCACGGCATGTTAGCCGACGAAGTTTCGACGACTCGGACTACTCTTCCTATGTGAGCCCGTCCAGGCGAGAGCAACCAAAGGAAGGGGGTGGAGGCATGATGAAGGGAATATTCGCCGGATTTGGAGGGGGCTGGCTCGCAAAGAAAATGGCCGACAGACGCGCGCGTAAAGAGGAGGAGAGATTCCGTCGTGAAGAAGAGATGAGAGGAGGATCGACAATGTCGCGATTTACAGGTGACCCTTATCAATCGCCTTCCAGGACACAGCCCCGACGCGGTTCCCAGCGCCGTTCCACGAGGCCCGCGGAATCCGAGTTTACCGACTTCACCGAGATGACCGAGTCCTCGATCGAGCCGAGACCACGCAACGGTTACAACGCCCGTCCCCCGGTCTCGGAAACCACCTCTGTTCCCGCGGCCCGGGCTACCTCGCACTCTCGTTCCAGGTCCGAGATCCCACCCGCCACGATGCCGCCCATGCCAGCCGATCCGCGAGGCGTCCTCTACTCTGATGCTGAGGCTTCCGAAGGCCGACCCCAGCGCCGCGACTCGTCAAGGCGTCGCAGCACCGGCGCGAAAGCCCAGGATGCCGCAGCCGCCCGGGCTGCCAGCCTCGCCGCTGAGGAGGAGCGTTCTTACATGGGTAGTGCCCGGGGGAGTCAGCCCGCCGCCAGCGTCCGGGTCAAGATGCACGATGACAAGGATAGGAACGTCACGCTCCGCAGACTGACCGACGACGAGGCGAGGGAGGCTGCCAGCTCGAGGGGCCGCGCTCACTCTGAGACCAGCCTGTCGGGGCTCGATTCACCGAGCACCGGGCGGAACCGGTACCGTCGTGACTCGGCGAGCACGCAGAGGAGGGCAGAGCGCGCCGCCGAACGCCGTATGGAGGCCGAGGCCGAGGATAAGGACAAGCTCGCGCCCCTCTCCCCGCCTCACCCCGCGTTCGCAAAGGGTCGCCGCGGCAAAGATTCCGCGTACTACTCGGGCCAGCCGTACAACCAGCCTGGCGGAGCGGGGGGAGCAGCAGCAGCAGCAGGAACAGAACCGTCAGCCGTGGGACCCGAGGGGTCTTCGTTTGCTGCTGGTCAGACCATGTCGAGCCTGGGCAGTCACGGTACCTGGTCCGGAGTGAGCCAGTCCAACGTCGCGCCTGAGAAGGTGTCGCCGTCGGCGGCGGCCTCTGCGGCTGACAATAGGCGGCGCAGGAGACTGGAGAGGCGAAGGGGCAGCTCGGCGGCGGCAACGTCGAGGCCGTCTGCCAGTGAGATGTTTGACTGAATGATGATGACTGAAAGGGAAAAAAAAAAACAAGGGAAAGACGTACAAAGCCATGCTGATATGGGGGGGGACCAAGTTGCCAGTAGGAAGGGATTTTCCGTCACGATCTGTATGAGCATGAATCGGCGTTTGGGTATATTGATGCTGCCGATGTGGCAGTAGCTGCAACTTTGAACGATCTTGCGAAATTCTGTTTCTTAGAAACGATGAATATAGAGTGATTTTATTTTGTTTTAATGGCCTGATTTTGCGTGACTTGGACCGTGAGAATTCTGTCTGAACCTGGCACCCTGCAATAAACGTGAGTAAAAGCTCTACGAATCCCCCGTCACAGGAGACGCACCGGGACCGAGCTACGAGCGCAACCAAAACTATGATACAAAGAAACCTGCTACTGTTTTCCCTCGAGGCTTGGCGATGTATCTAGAGCGTGGCTTAGACGGCCTGGTACAAGCTCCAGATCTGGGCACCATTTACTCGCATTTTGACCTCGGCCTGCAAGTACCGGCACACAACAAAAAGTTGGGCAAAATATCGACTGCACTGCCGGCATGATGCCAAGCTTAGCAAAGTAATCGAGATTAAGACCTACAGCGACCCCTCGAACGAATATCCCTGCGTTTTTGACGCCATTATTGATCCCTTTCCGCGTGTGCATGAGTGAATGGGCGCACTGCCTGTTTATGAGCTGACCTTACGTACTGAACACAGCAAGGCCCCCTTAACTGGCTCTCAAGCTTCTTCCACATGGGCCCTTTGCTTGTAATACACAATGTGCCCAAGCTGAATGCGGGCTGGGAAACTGAGAAAGGAGTAACTGATCCCCAACGTAGTAGCCTGGAAAGGTACCAAGGAGAAGGGGGCGGCCCTTCCGTGGGATGTATTGTGTCAATGGTGCTGGCTACAGTCAGACATGCCGCATAGAATCAAGTGAAGCGGGACAGGGCTGCTCATGTGAGAAAATTGAAACAGGTGATGCTTCTTCTGGATAATGAGCGCTGTATACGATGCCCCCTCCGGTATCTTCGCCTCATCTACGGTCAAAGTGTACATGCAGATGGCGTTGACCGGCAGAGCTACCAGAGGAGCCAAGCAGCTGAAGAGGTGGCTCCCTACTAGCTTATGCCGAGAATCTCGGGTGATGTCAGTTTTGTTTGTACGTGTCATGCTGTTCCACAACAGGATATGAATGTACGCTCTCATGTGGGCTGTGATTTACTCTATGAAAGAGTCTAGATGTACCTTTACTGAGCTGAACTGGTCAGATGACACAATTTTCAGCCAATGAAAACAGAGTGAGTCTGAATAGAGCTCAGTCGGCCGTCGTGGAGAGACTGCCATAAGTCACACTACTCGGCAAGCATGTCTTAGGTTTCCAACTTGGTTCAAATTCTCTCCTTTGCTAGGAACCTTTCCGAGTAACAACCAAGCTCTAGAGTGGCTTCGTTAATGCAGATAGGCTAGAAACGAGATAATCACATAATAAGTACGCTTTGTGAGCAAAAAATGTGAGAAGCGTGCAATTCAACCCCGTAGGGAAACATGAGATTGCCGATCTGCTTGAATGCAATGTACGAGTGATTCGTATTCTCGAGCAATAACTCCCGCCTCGAGGGTCTCAGATGATAAAAATATGGTCCACAACAACATGAGCTTGACCTAGTAGCGTCAAAGCCCGCAAATCCCGTGGATTAGAGTTTTTCGGACGACCCCCATAACGCATTGTATCGCATGTCCGGAATTTTAGTACATCGCAGTCATTTTGATGACATGGTAAGGCGTCCCTTTCTAAGACATGGCAGCCCACCGGAGTGAAGATTGGTCGGCTGAGACGACATATACTCTTACTCTCCCCTCAAAACTCCAGTGCTGGACGCCAACTCGGGAGTTCCATCTTGGACCCCCAATGTGCGAGACGGGCCGCTAGCCCAGCCGCTGCGGGTCTCCGACCAAAGCTGCAGAAAATCAGCAGCTCCGTACTTATATGCAGGACAAAGTGGGAGGAGCTGATGAGTTGTCTCCGATTTAACGTGCAAAACATGTCTCGCGCGGTTCGGGCCTCTGAGAACTATGTCATTGAGTCTCAGTGGTTCAGCCCTAGGCGTGCTTGTCCAGGATTTGTTCAAATGCAATCAATTCACTAAGCTTTAGTAATGTAGCTGACCCATAGATTCTTCCTCGCTTTTAGTATTTGTCTAGTTTGTATCTATCGCTCTCAACTCTTGCCCGCACCTCAAATCAACCTTCAGGCAACCGATCACGATAAGACACATGCTTCATTGTGGCTTACTAGATCCATCGTACAGTTTTGCTCTCCTTAGGCGGTGTTTAGAGCAATAGTTGCGTGATGTCCTGTCTTCCACTGTGATCATATCACGCCAATTCCCCCTTGTTCTTGCAACCGCATTGATATACGTAACAAGACGGCCTTCCCAGCAACTTAAGAGACTGTATAGCCAACCACTATCAACAATCTCTCGATTTTCAGCCCGCCCTCCTCAGCATCCTTCACATCAACACTCAGCTTCCAGCTTTCCCTCTCCCCGATCGTTGCGGTGATGCCCAAACACTCTAACTTGGTCGCCCCGTCTCCGACGTTGCCCGACGTCCAGCCTTTCTTCTGACAGACGCTCAGCTTGATTCTCTGTTTCCAGTCTTCTCTCACAGGGGACACCACCAGCGTGATCTTAGAGATCTTGACCCCTTGGCCTGTCGTCCAATACGGCAGCCTCGAAGACACCTCGTCCAACGTCACCAGCACGGGAGCAGGCTCCTCTCTACCCCCAGCCGTGCTGATCCCCCTTGACAGCAAGAACCATTCGTTTGCCCACTCTCCTCGCAAGTCCCAAACGGTGCTCAGCAGGCCCAATCCGCCGGCCATTTTTACATCCTTGACCAGCTGCTCGACCGAGCTGGACGCAGCTTTGCGCAGCCCGTCGCCCCCGTTTCGTGCTGTGTATCTCACTTGCAGCACCACGTCGGCGATGGTGTGATAGTCGAATTGTCTCATCGCAGTCGGCAGGTCCAGTCGCCATGTGCTGATCAGGCCTGCGCCCTCGAACGGTAGGAACCTTTCCCCGTGGAAGTCAAGTTCGAACAGACCCGAGTCGCTCTGCCCCGTCGACACAGCGATTGATTCAAGCGGGATTGGGTCTGTCGTGAATGCACTGTTCTGATCTCTCTGCTTGATATAGTCGGTCGCGTTGAGAGCCGTACCATCGACGCGGTACCGGTGACTGACGAGTGTCAACACGGCACCAATGCTAGTGTGCGGCCCAACAACGCAAGGGATCGTGACAGAGACAGTCTTGATCCGACGCATGTAGTGGCCCGGGAAATCCATGTCGAACAGGGTCTCCGGTAGGGAGAACTCAGCAGACCCTGTCTCACGAAGGGATATGAGTGCAAGAGGGTCGACGGCCCGGAGAGACACAGATTTTGACATCTCGAAGTCATGTGCTCTGCGCTCTTGGTATGTCATCTCCATTTGCTTGAGCGCCAGCATCAGGTTCTGTCCTGCCAGGAGGCCTGCTCGGGAGGAGTCCCAGTATCCTTCGGGCCGTATGAAGGAACCCTGGCCCTGTCGTAGTGAAGATGAAGCCAGGAGGCCGCTAGGCCTTCCGTTCTCAAACTGCATGACCCTCTCCGCCCTTTTACCCAGCTCCATTGCCAGCACGTACGCCTCATAGTACATGGTGCGAACCGAGTTCTCCATCCAGAGATACAGCTGCTCACCTGTGAACTTGGCCTTGTACCAATCCTCTACCTCACGCGCATTCTTCGCGACCTCTAGCTGCTGCTCTATCTCCTTCTCGACAGCCTCAATGCGTTTGCTGTGCGCCTTGATTTGCTCGTCAATGTTCTTGATATCATGCCCGGCCACATTAGCCTGGAACCTCCTATCCTGCAGCTGCTTGAGAAGCTGGCCCTTCTTGGCTGTGCGCGCGCCCAAGTCGGACATCATGGATGCACCCATTTTCATGGCCTGTGATATGATGCCCATGCCCTGAGCGATGTTGGCCGCGTCCATTTTGAAGCTGACGCCCATACCCATAGGTTCGATGTTCTCCATCAGGTTCGGAAGCGCGACCAGCACCGAGCATTGCAGGTCGATTGCTGACGCGCCTTGGTTCATCACGGCGGCAACCTCACCTGTGGCCATCTCCACCTTTTCTGAAAGAGTCATGCGCAGCTCGTCCTGACTCAAAACAGGCTCCCAGGTCTGTTCCAGTTCGCGGAAATCTTTGTCAGGTGCAGGGGTCCAGTCAGCTGGCTTCTCGCCTATCAAGGACAGGTAATAAGATAGCCTGGAAACGTGGCTCTGACGGGTGCGCTGCATAGCCGCGAGTGTGCAACGAGCCTCATCAAGCTGCAGCCTCTTGAGACCTACCGCCATATCCTGAATGGCCACGTCCTGCCGTGACCGAAGAACCGCGAGCGCCTCACCATCCTTTTTCTCTTTAGCCGCCAGGAGCTGTTCGCCAAAGGAACGCAGCTCGCTGCACATGTCGTATGCTCGCGCAAGTAGGTGAGCGAACCGATAGTTGGGCATAGGGCTGTTGTTCTCCTCAAACAGCATGTTAGCTGCCGATGCTGACAGTCCGCTACTGCTGGCTGCGAGGCTGGCAAGTTTTCCGGGATCAATAGACGGCTCCAGAATGGCGTAGCTGATGGGATTCCCACGGATGTCCAGTGAGTTTCGGATACGGTATAGACGTAACTTCAACTCGGCTCTCAGCTTTGCCAACTCAGGGTTGGTCGGTATGGAGAAGTAAGAGGTCCGCATGGTGCAGAGATACCCATTCGGACTGATGACTTGCTCATCTCCGTTCCTGCGCGGAGTCATTTCGCAGCTGAAAGGGAAATCGAGCTCTAGATCGACAAGGTCGGTCAGAGTCTCAAAGGTCTTGACTTGGCGCTTGCCGAGGTTTGGCTTGACAACAGGATCAGGGCCCAGCACATGAGCGGCCTCGATGTACCGCTGGATAGCCAGGGGTAAAGCCTCGAGTGAGCCCTGACGGAAATGCTCGTCGCCGGCCGCCATGAGGATCTCAATGTACTTGATCATGATTCGCTTCATGTATGCCACTGGCTGACCCCTGGCCGCAGCGTGGGCCACCGACCGAGTCGAACTCACCAGCTTCTCCGAGATACCCACGCTGGCGTTAGTGGCGCTCTCCATATTGGCAAGGACGTCCTTCAGAGATGGATGACCGGCATCCGCCAGCTCTTGGAAGGGCGGAAACATCCAGCAGCGGTCTTTGGTCGAGCCCTCTGCTGTGGGGTTGAATACCAGCCGGGCGACCTTGATGGCGAGCTCAAACTGCTGAGTGGCAAGTAGACGCTCCATGGCTAGCATCGTGGCATGGACGCAGATCTCCCAGCTGTAGAGGGCATAAGGCGACGACATCTCGTGATAGGACCCGTTCCGCTTGCCAAACACCTCAATGAGAATGTTGGCCGGCGTCTCAGATAGCTTTGCGATTGCACTGCCCGCCGTGCCGACGTCTCCGCTGCTACCACTGTCCAAAGATCGAATCTCACGCTTCAACGACAGAGAAAAAGGGAAGTTGAACGTCTCATTCACACCAAATTTGGCTAGTTCTGCTCCCGTCAAGTTCTCCCTGAATCCACCTACGAGATAGGTGAACTTGGAGGATGGGCGGGAGCCAGGCTTCAACACGTCATACACCAGTCCACTAAGCTTATGTTCGTCTCTGGTGTTCTCCGTTCCGTCGTAGTTCAGCGTCCACGAGATCTCTGTGTTGCTAGAGATCGCTGGGTCAATGTCGGGCAGAGTCAACAGGGGACTGAGGGTGGCATCCCCGTAGTGCTGCCTAGAACTGGCAGAAGCGGCTGCTGAGTGCTTGGCTGTGTACTTATTGAACTTTGTCTGCATCGCTTTATTGGTATTGCTGCGGGTTTCTACCTTCGCGGGGCGTGATACTGAGACGATATCGCCCTCGACGTTGAAAGAGCCCAGGTAACAATAAGAAGAATCGGCATACTCGCAGCCAACGCCAATGGAGAGGAAGTCTCTCTCCAGTTCCGCCTTCGTTCTCGGCTTGACATAAAAATGAAAGTTGGCAATCGAAGGCAGCTGGTTCTTGATGTTAGAGACAGTCCGCGTCTCGACAAAGAGCGTGGCTACAGAAGTCTTCTTGGGGAGCCACTGGCCATCAATCAGCTCGGACCAAGCCATCTTCACTTCCCACTTCTTCCCGGGCTGCGAAGAGTTCACTGATCTGTCTGCCACGTGCTTGTATGTCACTGGTTTCTTCGTTTCGTCCTTACCAGCTTGGAAGGAGTCTTGATTGGGCGTTGTCTTCAACATGATTTGTGGCATAAAGAGATAGAGCCGTCTACCTCGCATGGCAGGAATGAGATAGACACCAGCTGGATCCAGCGCAGCGCCATCCCAGTCGGCTTCTAGTTGCATGATATCAATGTCAATCTTGCTCCAGGGGGTCCAAAAGACATGCTTGAAAGGAGGAGTGATTTCCATCTTGCGGTAATAGTACTGATACGGAGAAGTTCGCGTGGCTGCAAAGAAGTGATACGACTCTGTGAGCTGAGACAGGACTTTCACCTTGATTTCTTTCCTCTCCGACTCGACAGGGCGTGGCGGATACACATCTTGAAGGTAGCCTTGGACGCTCAGGTCTGAGATATCGTGTAATTCGCAAATGTAGTCTCGCATTCTCTTGGTGAAGGTCTCCATGTTGAGGTCGTTTGCCAGAAGTGCTGTCTCAAATGCCTTGAAGAGGTCCGTCTTGTTGTCCCGCAGGACCGGGTCAATCCAGTTCTCCGGGTAGAGTGCCAGCTTGCGATTCGCCTCCCACAAGGAGAACTTTTGCATCCATGCCCACTGAGCTCTAGAGACATTATCGGGAGACACGCCGCTCTCCTGCTCCAGGCCAAGCAGGCATCTCTGAACAAAAAGCTGGATCGTTGAGATAGCCTGCTTCGTTCTCGTTGTCTGGAGATCTGGGCCCATCAAAACATCAATGAAGAAGTATTCGAACAGCGAATTGGCATCCCAAAGACCCAAGTCCTGCACATCCTTTTGTTGTAAGAGGTAGCTTACCAAAGCATCCCTCTGGCCGATCTGCATCCTTTTGGCATGCTTGGTCAGCCTCTCACGGCCGAGGACTGGCTGGAGCAAAGCGCGGAGAGACGCGGCCGTGGTGAATTCGCTTTCTTGATCAAACGGCTTGCTCGGCACCGCGATTCCAGCCAGCACCTTCAGAGACTCGTCGTCAGTCTTCAAGCCCATCTTCGCACAGAAAAGCGTGATCTCTTGCAGTGACGCCAGTTGGCGAATGTCCTGGAGTTGTATGATGATGTCCAAGTCTGATAAACCCTCGTACTTGGCCCGGATCAGTCGTCTGATGAGAGACTCGGGAATGCCCATAGCTGCCGCTAGCCGTTTGTACACGTTGGCGCTATCATCCGGAACTTTCAGCCAAGCGAGCAGTCCTACCAGCGGAAACGCCTTGACGTTGGCGGAATCTCGGAGCTTGGCGTAAGTTTGCAGCGCCTCGAGACTCTTCATGTGTCTACGTCGAATGCCCAGCGCAGACTTGCTATCGCGCTGAGCTGCAGCGAAGAAATCAATTTCTTGCTTATCAAGCCTGAATTTCTGTGCGAGGGTAAGAATGCTAACGAGCTCCTTGGAAATCTGATGAACATGATCTGATAGATTGGAAGGGATGACCAGCTCGGGAGGGATAATCGAGCGGTCGAATAACTGACCCGACCATTCAATCCCCTGAAGATCAAAGTTGGCGCGCAGTTCTGCCTCTTCACCGCCCTGAAGAGACAAGGGACCGAAGGAGTAGCAGGAAGACACAGCGTCCTTGGTCACAGTGGTAAGAGAACCATTGACTAAGAGCCGAGGCTCTAGGTCCTCGCCTGGGAGACAAGATTTCGAAAGATAGAAGCAATACATGCCAGTTGTTGGTGGACAAAGACTGCAACGATTGAAAGCTGCCTGTGTTGTGCTCTGGATGAGCAGGTCCTTCATTACAGCCCTTGAAACAGTCGCTTGATCAAGCTCCGGCCTCATATGAAGAACAGTACACCACACGGCCGAGTTCAAGACGGAAATATCAACATCAGGAAGTGCCTCCCTAGCCTTGTCGATGAAGCTTTGGTGCAGAGCGGAGATTCCCAACTCCACAGCGCACAGTTTGAGGAATGCCTGTGACCTGGAAACGGAAGGCTCCATCGTTGGCTTGCCGAACAACAGAGCAATGTAGGCTTCCCGATCAAAGAGCTTGCCTCCATAACCTAGAAGACGGTTACTGATTTGGCTCGTGATTCGCGCCTTTTCATGCTCGTCCTTGAACGATTGTGGGCCATTGATGAAATGCGCTGCTTCTCCCCCTAGGACAGTTCCAAAGACTTTGGTAGCCATACTAACCACCAAGTCCTGCAACATTGCTGGAGGAGCTGTTTCAGCTGCCCTCAGTGAAGATTGCATGTCCCTGAGGAAGCTTGAGACGCCCTTCGAAACTCTCTCCAGTATGACCGTTGGCCCCTCACTGGAGGCTGCCGTCTGAGCCTCAGGATCTTTCTTGAGAACTAAAGCCAGACTTTCCAGGCTCCAACCCTGGGCAATCAATGCTTTGAAAGCTTTGATGGCCTGCAGCGTCGATCGAGGGTCAGAGAACAGGTCGTAAGAACTCTCAATGACCCTTAGAAACACCTCACAATTCGTGTATGGAACTTCCAAGATCCGGCTAATCGTAAGCAACCGGTAAAGCAAAGACAAATTCTGCAAATTCATGCTAGACTTCATGGTAAGTCCAGCAGCATCCATGAGAGGAGCTAGCTCCTCTCGGGAGAGCTCAAAGACGCTGAGAAGGTGTGTCTCATAGTCAGAAAATAAACGGCCGGCGCTCAGGTATTTGCCCGTTTGGTTGCATGCAAACAACCTGGCACGCTCGCGGCTGGAATCATCTGCATTAGACAGAAATAGGCGAGCATACTTGGACGTGCTGCCGAAAGTGTCCAGGTCGGCCCAGAGCGGAAGCAGATCCTCAATGTCAACACCGCTGAGGTATTCACCTAGCTCTTTGATAGCACCAAGTTGAACAAGCAGATAGGGAGAGATACCCCGACGGTAAACATGCGGAAGCCCTGTCGTGATGGCGCTCCTCTTCAGACATGAGATACAGGCGTCCAGCCTAGCAATGTCCCAGCCCAGCTTCTGACGCAGCCGCACAAAAGAGTGCAGCTCCTCACAGATAGCTTTTGTCAGCTTCCCGGGAGCCTGCGTGTCTGAATTGACGACCGATAGGCGCATCTTCATGTCGGAAACATGTCCTTCGAAATCTTTACCGGCCTGGGTCATGGGAACGATGATCAACCTATGGGCAACGTACTGCGTCTTCAGAAGGGCGATGAGGTCGTCGATTTCGAGTCCAGAACGAGGCAAAAACTGTTCTTTGACGAATGCTAACCCGATTCCAGACGTATCGTCGACCATCGCTGCGCTAGCAAGCTCAGCATCTGTTGATTTCCCCTTGCTACCCGTGTAGTCTGAGGGGTTGTAACCCCAGAAGCTCGCGATGTTGAACTGCTGATTGTTTGTCTGAATATACGACGGAAGCGACGTGCGCAGGAACAGACTTTCACTGCGAGATGGCCAGAAGGACTCCCCCGTAATGGCCAAGAAGTCTTCTTGTGACAGGTTGAGCATCTCGGCTACCTCTGCTCGGTCGAGAAATTGGCTGGCATCGGTGGCAGTGTCATGTCGAGCTTGACATGAGATGTAGGCATCTGGGGTCAGCAACTTTGATGCCGCTCGCAGTTCAAATCGAAAGCGACGCATGACGTCAAGCCTTGTGCTCCCAAGAGCAGACAACATGGACCGCGTGCTTTCCAGCGAGTGAATGTAAGGGAAAGTCTGCATTGGGTACATTTGCCGCGCAAGCTTGTCTTTGTACACCAGATGGTTCGTGTTTAGCTGCTTGAGCGGCGAATTCTGAGATGGAGCGAGGGCAGCCCGAGGAGAGTTGAAAGCCGTTGTAGCGTCTTTATTTTTACGGGATTCAGCAGGCTCTTGAAGGTACAGAATGAAGGATTCCATTACTTCGTTTGCCAGATCGATGTAGTCCACCTTGACGCTATCATTCTCATGCGAGAGCTCAATCTTCTGAAGATCAGGACGGCGAGATAAGAGTCTTTCGAAAAGACTAGAAGATAGCTTTGGCTTCTTTTCGGGCCCATACTCCGCAAGCGGCTTGGGAAGACATGGAGAGCCTTGAAGAAAGCGAAGAAGCTCAACAAGGTAAGCCGAAAGACTGAAGATTGAGTAGCCCTCACCCAGTTGCTGATCCTCCAGGTTGAACATGTTGGTCATGTTGTAGATCTGGGTTCCAGTGCCGGTCACAGGCTTTGCAGGCGGTGCCCTGGCAGTTTTAGCGGGTATGAAGTTTTTCTGCTGTGTTCGAAGCATTGCAATCCATGCTTCTTCATTGCGATAGTCGATCGTTGTCGCTGAGTTGTGGATGGCCCTGGCCTTGTCTGCATCCATGCCTTGCTCTTTGACCAGATCAACGAACCTCCCCACCGGAGTAGCAGCAATTTGCTGAGCAGAGGTGAACTGGGCGTCGATCAGCTGCATGATGTCGATAGGAGAGAGAGCTATCGCGGCCAGTCTCTGGATGGACTCCAGGAGCTTCAATGTGTTGATGTGATTGATCTCATTTTCTTCCCTCTCCAGGTTTTCCCGTGCTTGGAGCCATTCGCGGAAGAAGAGAGACAGGCGCTGATCGCGCAAGCTCGCTCCTGACGCCGCAAAAGCTGACAAAGCGTTCGAGGCGAGGTCTTTGATATGGGAATCCACCTGTAGCTTCCCCGATCGGATGGCGGCCAGTACCACGCTTACAGGCTGTCTCTGGAAGAGGGATTGCTGGAATTTGGACAGGGCGGTGCTTCCCACAAGACTCTCCCAGCAAGGGACTTTCTCGTCATAGAATTGGATCGCAACATCATGCAGAGACGACGCTGTGTCGGCCTTTATGATTCGCCCAAGGATCTTCCAATCGCTGTCCGTTAGCTCTATGAGCTCTTGCAAAAAGCACAAGCGTCTGATGTCTTTGCTTGGAACGTCTGAGGCCGAGCCGAGCTTGTCGATGATCTCCGGTAGTTCTTTGCCATCCTTCTGGATGTGCTCCATCACCCTCTTGGTCAGGGTCTCGTTGTCCAAGAACTCATTCTTTAGAGAATAGAATGCTGCTGTTCTGGAAGGACTGGGATTTTGGGTAGACATGGGGAATCGATAGTAGTCTTTGAGGTGTGTTGTGAGTGATAGTAGTTGGAGATGTTAACAGGCTCTAGTAGTATCGTCACTTTGGCCTCTGGTGCCTTGCGAATACGTTCAAGTTATTGTGTAAATGCTATCTAAGTTCTGGTGATCTCTTTCACCGGCTATGAGAATATCAGTAGTGTCAATGCAATGCACGCGGCTACCCAGTCTTAGCGTATCTTTTCTATCCATCGTTAGCTGATGAGCTGAACCACGTGTCATTGACGACTAATGCAGTAATGGACGATGGCTGCAAGTATCACGGTGTATCACATGAGAAGCCTAGATCCAGCAGATTCGAGTTAGTTTTGGTAGGAGGGTGTGGAGCCAGGTGAGTTGGCCGCTAGAAAGCGAAGATCAAAGACATATTCGAAAGTCTCGACCTGCCCGGCGTTGTGCCCCGAACCAACCGACGCAGGTCAGATCAATGGGCTAGAGCTGTTACTAGATACGTAAGGGTGCAGGAGACGCATCTCGTAATCGCTAAAGTCACGTAACTACAGGGGATCACGCCTAGTCCGTAACTTAAGAAGGGTTATCTACACGCTGTAATCTAAGGATAACATTATAATTTACTAGTGATTTAAAAATAATAAATTACTTTTAATAAGTCATCTAAAAGAATAGTAAATATATAAGAAACGGTCATTTTTACCAATATCAAGAATTTAGTTTCTTAGTACTTAACTTGAGTGATTACTCTAACTACTTTTAACTTTTAGTAAATAGAACCAATATGTTTTTATAACTATCTTTGGTCCTTAATTAGCTTCAAGGAAAAGTGTAGTCTCAGCTATAGCTGATTAATAGAACCTTATATAACGTAAGCTTTGCCTATTAAAATATGTATCTCTTATTAGCCGCTACTAATCCCCACGCGGACTTGCCTGATTCACTAACCTTCACCTACATTTCGGATCCTAGAGCATTGGAGACTATGGCAGGGTCACAAGCGCACGCGTACATGAAGAAGGGGAGGGGCAAAGTCCTAAAAAGTCCAAGGGAAGCGAAAAGAGGCTGGCTGACCTCCCGATTGAGTATGTGGGGGCAAGCTAGCTGAGAGGCCTGGGCTTCCCGCCGCCCCGTCCCGTCCATACCCGTCCCAGCCGCGAAAGCCGCTCGCTAGCAGGGGGGTCCGAAGCCACGGCGGCTTCCGGGTAGCGCCGCCCTCGGTGCCATCTTTCGGGCTACACTATGGTTTGTGTCAGGGTCACGGTCTGGTTGCTTCACTGCTCAAATACGAGTATGCTGCTCTTTGCCGCCTTGGAGAGGAAACTGTGCTTTCTTCAAGGGTCCGCTCGACTTACACATTGTTAAGACTTTCAATCTCATCCCCGCAATCATGGCCGGAACTGATGACTCCCGCTTGAACTTCTCTCTGGATACATCCAACGACGACTATTTCGACCAGGTCGTTGGCATGTCCCAAGAGATCATCAACGCTAACTTCGAACACATCCATGGCAGTAACAAACTCCTGCAAAACATCTTTTATGATCCGCCCCGTCAGAACGTTCAGTTCAAAGCTGAGACTCTTCCCCCAAAGATCGTTCTGCAAGCCAACGTCAAGACCAACGCCAGCACGTGTTTCTTCATCATCCGGATCAAGACAGGCACTATCAAGTGTACTGGTGTCACTCAACCTCTCGAGATCGACGGCTGGGAGCTAGCCTCTGAGGTCCCTCTGGGCGACATTACCCTCCGTCGAGCCCCAAAAGACGACGGCGAAGAGGAGGACGAGCAGGACAAGAAAGCAAAGCAGAAGCAGCTCGACGAGATCTACAAGACCTTTCTGGTGCCGGGAGGCTACTCAGTGCAGAGACTCTATGCTGCGCTTTCCTCGGCCTCGTGGGTCAGGCTTGAAGAAGACCTCACGTACTGCGGTACCAAGGACGGCAAGAAGATCCCATTCAGCGCCTTCAAGAAGCAGCACCCCGAATATGCCACCGTCATCAACTCTGCCCTCACAACTTGGTCACTTATGATGGAGTCCAAGCAACTCAACAACTTGGGCCTCAAGTTCGAGCTTCCGAAAGCCGTTGTCCCCAAGGCCATGAAGCCGACCTTTGCTCCCTTTGAGCTCGTCACCCAGACCTACCCTTATAAGACACCAGATTTCGGACCCAAGACTGGCTATGATGGTCTCTGTGGCTACAACTGTCTGCTCTACTGCGAAACCCTGTGTTGTCTGCCGACTGACAAGCGGGACAAAGACGGCGAGATGGTGCTCAAGGGGAGAAAGATGGGCGACAACGTCCTCCTCGGCTGGAACGGAAACATGGCAATGCCGCGTTCACACCGGGGCATTGGCAACAAAGTGGAGGGTACCTTTGCTTTGCACCACAAGGTCATCCTGAACAGGCTTATTCTCCTCCAACTCCAAGGTCTCTGCCAGGCTTGCGAGTTGATAGTGCTTGAGCCTGGGTTTGAGACAGACGCGGACAATTCCACTAGCTTCTACCCAAAATACAGCCTCGGTCGTCAACCGTCCGAAACACCCCCCGAAAAGCTTCGAGTTGCGACTGACCCGTACTTTGAATATCAGCGCGTCACGGGAAAGCAGTCGACCTATACTTGGTCGCAACCGCATCAAAATGAACAATGGGATGATCCTCACACTTTCTACAAGCGTGGCTCGACCACGGAAATTGCTGGATACAGTCGACACAAGATCTCGTGTAAGTCTCCTGGCTGACCTTAGAGAGTTCAGGCAGAGTTGCTGACCTGTTTCACTCGGTAGCATTGGCCACGGTCACTGTCACCCCGGTCCCAAACACCCCAATGCTCAAGGTCAATGGCAACACGACTTACAAGTTCAACCTCGAGTTCGGAAACAATAAAGATTTTACCATCGGTCGTTCATGGAAGACGTATCATCTCGAGTTCGTCTGGGACATCGAGATCGAGCTCAAGACCACCGAGGATGGTGTCATGGACATCAAGCTCAATCGATGCACTGACAATAAGCCTGACAACCTTCGCGCTAATGAGATCTACTACAAGTGTGAAGGCATCACGGGTACAACTAAAGAGGCGATGCTCGAGTTTATGACTGAGAACCTCAAGCCCAAGATCAAACGCATCATTGACAACCTCAGGAGTGAGCTCGAGGCTTGCGGTCGGTTCGTTTATCCCGGTCACGGGCAGCTCAAGTTTGGTTCACCGTTCTGGGGCACGACGGGAAATCTCCTGGCCGATGTCACTTATGCGCCTCCGTGAGTCCACAAACGCTTTCCATTGTGTTTCTTTTCTCCGCATCTCAAGTCATGCTAACGTGAATCGTGCACAACAGCCCGCCAGGCCAACAGATTGCGATCCCTGATGTCGCAAAGAACCTACCGACGGACTTCCCAGTGCCGGATCCGAAGACCAACGAGCAGCCTATCGTCCCCCCCAAGGTGATGCCGTTGCTTAGCTGGGTCTCCCACTCCTCATACGATCTCAAGACAAAGCGCATCACTATGCGCATCATTATCTCAAACAAGACTGCCCAGACACTTTACTTTTCGTATCTCAGGCTTGGCCTTCTCCTGAACTCTCAAAACAAAGCAATCTTCAGCGGAACCGACTTCAAGTACACTGCGCCAAAGAAGCCCACTCCCATCCAGAGAATAGCTGGTACCGTCTCTGATCTTCTCCATGGGAACAAGACAACGCCGCCTAGTTCTGTCGCTCCTTCAGCAACCCCGGTCACCACTCCAGCGGCAACCCCCGGGAAGACCACAGAGCTTCCCGCAGCTGCATCCGAGGTTGATCCCTGGGCTGAGCCTTCACTCAATGATGATCCTGGTGCTACTGAGCCTGTCAGTGTAGCGCCAACGGCTGCTACAGGCGCTGCGGACGAGGGTGCGCAGGCTCTCACGCCTGGCGCTACTCCTGCTGCTACTCCTGCTGCCGGCTCGTCCTCCACCCCGGTGGCCGACTCGTCAGTAACTGGCAACACGTTCTTCTGGGTAGCGAATAACAAAGTGGTGCAACCGGATGTGGAGGCCGACTGCCCTCTGCCTAATCGGGTCCTGGAGCTCAATATCTGGGGCAAGCCCGGGACAGAGTACGCAGAGAGAATTCATTTCCTCCCCGGAGGAGAGATCAATGTCGTCTTGAGCGGTCCGGGAGAGCCTGGCACCTATCGGTTCGAGATTCACGAGAGCTGGAAGGATGGAAGCGAGGAGGCCTGGTTCCCTAGCACGGGAGATGCGGATCAAACCTTCGAGGTAGTTGTGAAGGCTGACGAAGGGGCCGAGTGAGTGAAACCTTGGAGCTTTCCCACACACCAGTAATAGCGGGCTGGTATCCTATTGGAGATTCAAGAGGCAAAGCGACTGATTATTAATATATCTGGATGAAATGCTGAGTTTCTATTCTGCTAGCCATGTGGGTGCTGTATGGATAACGATCCCCCCGATGTGTTGTTTTTGACTGGAGGAAGTGCTCACAAAGTTTCATACAGTTGGAGGACAATCAAGAATCCTGAGATTTGTTCATACGTCTAGTTTCATTGAGAGTCTCCTCGGCAACCTCAGCGAGTAACAAAGGAGCTGTGGTTTCGTGATGAGCTCAAACAGATACTCTGGGGTGCGTCTGCAACATCCTAAGAATAATGATTAAGCTAGTAATCAAGGCCTTTGACCAAATACATGGGGAGCACGATTGTTGAAACCTAGAGGGCTTGTGGCTATTTTCTTGCTTTGGAAACTTAACCGTGGCGGAGGGATCGCGAGAGTCATAGGCCCATGCATTCACAGCAAACCTGTCCACAAGTTATGCCGTAGTTCAAGTGGGATTTTCAGCTTTCAGCTCGCCTGATTTACTTCTCTAGCGCCAAGCTAGCTTGAAAGGGCTGCGGAATATGCTGATCGCTGGTCTGGACCCTTTGGATGTGACCAGACCTGCATATATTGGTGGAGAGTGCCGACATGGCGTTTCAGCTGCCCCGAACAATCAATAGTCGGTCTTAGCAAGGATAAGCAGTTGAACCCTTGAAGTTGCACGAATGCATCATTCATTTATCGAGATTATAAGCCCAATAAATGCATGCTACAGGTCTGTAGGTGGCAGGAGAAGAGTGAAGTCCGACTGAGCGAGCAACGTCCTCTATCACTTTCTTAACGAACCGGCAACCCCTTATTATCTATCACGTTAGACGTGTCTCAATCACTACCAAAAATTCATTCGAATCCTGCCTATGCAAAACAATCCTTGATCATGCAAAAGTCGAACAAGCCCACCAGCATTCTTCCATCAAGCACTCGGCCCATTGATCGAGCCGGAGGATCAAGTTTCATTGATGGTAGTCCTCAAACCAAGCCTGAATCAACTTTCAACAGCCCCCCTGATCCATCCAATGCGTCAACAATCAAGTCTAGCGGCGGTATCTCTCAGATTCAAGCTCCATCGGTCGTCAGCGCTCCTGTGACCGCCACGCTTAACGATGTGTCGGGTCCTGTATCAGGAAAGGGTGGTGGAGCTCTACGGTCAATTGACCAAAAGTTCCAGATGAACCCATGGTCAGGAACCTTCTCTCTATCTATTCCCATTGTGGTATCCAAGGCCAGGAGGGATTTCCAGCCAGCTCTGGACTTGTCGTACAACTCCGGCTCTGGTAATGGCGCCTTCGGGCTCGGGTGGCAGCTAGGTTGCAACGGAACGTCCGCCATCACGAGGAAGACGTCTAAGGGGATTCCTAGTTATGACGACGAGAGTGACATCTTCCTCTTTGGTGGAGCTGAAGACCTAGTGCTGGCAGATGACCAACCTCAGCTTTCAGAACGGACTTTTGAGGGACAACTTTACCGTGTTCAGCAGTTCAGACCACGGGTCGAGGGTGCGGATTTTCAGCTAATTGAGCGCTGGACGAGCCTACAAGATGCGGATGATGTCTTTTGGCGGAGCATCTCGTCATCAAACGTGACGAGCTTCTTTGGCCGAAATGATCAGTCCCGAATTTACGATCAGAAAACCTCGGGTCGGAAAAATGTCTTCTCCTGGCTGTTCTGCGAGTCACACGATGCATTCGGCAACGCTATGATATTGACCTACAAGGCGGAGAACGAGGCCGGAATCTGTGATCTTCCTGCACAGTCTCAGACTTGCGAGTCCAACAGGGATGCCGGAGCCCGGACACGAGCTAGATATCTCAAGTCCATCAAGTATGCCAACCGCACGCCAAGTCGTGACATGGCAACCTGGGACGTTCTGCCGCGATCTCAATCAGACACAAGTCAGGGCATGGGCGAATGGATCTTTGAGGTTGTGCTGGACTACGGAGAGCATGACCTCCTCCAGCCCACAACGACCCAAACGCCGCAAGCCTGGTCAGTGCGAAAAGACCCATACTCAACGTATACCAGTGGTTTTGAGATTCGTTCATACCGCCTGTGCAAACGGATTCTGATGTTTCATCATCTTCCGGAGGAACTAGACCTACAGGACTATCTCGTGTCATCATATCTCTTGGATTATGAAGAAAATGAGACAGGATCACTCCTCAAGTCTATCACAAATCAAGGACATGTATGGATCCCAGAGGACGGCAAGTACAGAACGCAAAGCCTGGCGCCTTTCTCTCTCTGCTACAGTACCCTAGGGTTCAGCTCTATCCAAGACCTTCAAATCCAGACCATGAAACCAAAACTCCTGTCTCAGCTTGCCGCAAGCCAAGCAGGAATGCCCGGTATGAAGGCTCAGTGGATTGACCTCGATGGAGAAGGGACATCGGGCTTACTTGCTCAGCTGGAAGGGGTATGGTACTATGACCGCAACCAGAGCCCCATGGAGGGTTTCACAGACAGCGACCAAGATTCGGATGGTGAGACGTCTTCTAGTCACTCTAGCTCACCTACACCACCTGTCAGCTTCGGTTTCCCGGGTGCTCTTGCTAGCCAACCAACCCAGAGCATGGCAGGAGCCAACTATTTTGAAGATCTCGATGGCAATGGCCGCCAGGATCTCGTTGTCCTTGACGATGATGGCAGGATGACGGGCTACCACGAGCGAGTGGAAGGTGATAAATGGACTATGTTCTGCGAGCTTCGATCTGTTCTCAACATCGATTCTGGTGACAACTTGTCAGTGCGAAAGTTCGACATAACCGGCAACGGACTGACAGATCTTGTCCTAATGGACCAGTCCTCGGCTCAAGTACGATGGCATGAGTCCCTTGGCAAAAGGGGCTACGCGGCCGAGCGACGGGCAAGACCCACGGGAAGACCGGTGTTCTGGGACGGCTCCAATCAACAAGCAGCGACTTTCCTTGCCGACATGAGCGGCGACGGTCTAACAGATGTCGTCCAGCTGACGAATGGCCGGGTGTCATATTGGCCCAACCTGGGGTATGGCCACTTTGGCGTTGAAATTATCATGAACAATTCGCCTTTATTCGAGGACTCGGATGGTTGCTTCAACTCTCGTCGGATCCACTTAGTGGATGTAGATGGCTCTGGAACGACGGACTTGCTGTATCTCCCGCCGTCTAAAGGAGGAGCCATGATTTACAGAAATTTCTGCGGCAACGGGTTCAGTGAGCCCATTTATGTCCCTTGCTTTCCACAAGTCTCAGATCCAACTTCAGTGTTCGTCATTGATCTGCTTGGCAAGGGTTCAAGCTGTCTTTGCTGGTTGGATGCCGTCTCTCACGATGATGTGGTCATACGTTATATCGACCTCAGCTCGCCCCCACCACCATCAGTCTCTCATGGTACGGACTCCAAAGTCTCCAAGCCAAATGTCCTGGTATCATTCGATAACGGTGTTGGTTTACGCAAAACTATCACGTACTGGCCATCGACCAAATTCTATCTCCATGACGAAAGAGCTGGCCGACCATGGAAGACGAAAATCCCCTTTCCTATTCACGTTGTCCGAAAGGTCGTGGATGAGGACTTGATAACCCGAGCTTTGAGAACGTCCAAGTACCACTATCATGATGGATACTTTGATGGCCATGATCGTGAGTTCCGTGGGTTCGGGAGTGTGGAGCAATGGGAACATGAAAGCCTGATACTCGCAGGTGGAAACAAGTACCAAAAGCCTCTTCGCCACACCAAAATGTGGTTTCACACAGGTGCAATGGCTCTGGACTTGCTTCCATCTACGGCCGAGACGTATGGTCAGCAACGGATCGTATCCAGGCTCCCAACTGGGCTGTCTGCGGGTGGTGTATACGAGTCTTATCGAGCGTTGAAAGGGATGCAGCTGAGATCGGAAGTCTTCGGCCTGGATGGAACGCCCAAGGATACCATCCCATACTCAGTCTTTGAGAACTCTTATCAAGTCTTGCAGCTGCAGCAGCCTAAGGACACGCTACATCCGGGAGTATCCAAGATTCTGCCCAGTGAGACATTGGCGTTCATCTATGAACGCGCGGCCGACAAACCTCTTGTACGACATGAACTTGTGCTTGAGTATAACAAGTTTGGCGAAGTGGTGAGGTCTCTGGATGTAGCATACGGCATCAAACAAAGCTCTTTGGAAGACGAGATGAGCCGGGCGTCTCAAGAACAAAGTGAAGTCATTTATACTCAAGTCAAGTATACGAACGCAATCATGGAGTTAGACAACTTATACAAGCCGGCTGTGGCTGAGGTATCAACATCGCGCATCTTAGGTCTTCCCACCGAGAGTATGCTAGACCTCGAGAGCATGCAAAAGGAGGAATTTCTCAAGTACGCCGTCCGACAAGCCTGTTCGTTCGACCCAAAAACATTGCACATCAGCCTCTCTGGTACAAAGGAGAAGATTATCGTGCCGCTGCGGGAAACGAGAGTCATTTATCGCAGCAAAGACATGACAAAAGCGCTCGAGCATATGCTCCAGGAACCCTTTTCAGTGATCCACCAAGTATTCGAGCTGGGCCTCAGAGATTCTCGTCGCAAAATGGCGTACGATCTGGATAAGACACTTGTGCTTCCTCCAAATCGCACAAGTAAATCAATACTGGAGGATGACGGTCATTTTGTGGACCTAGATGACGATGGCAATTCGTGGGCACCTTCGTCCTTGGCTCTCTTTGGAAGATCTTCTTCGAAACATAGCCAGCTAGTTGCGGCAAGGAAATCCTTCTTCTCGCCGACAGTCACTGTTGACGCCTTTGGCAACAAGTCTATGGTAGAGATGGATAGCTGGTCGCTGCTGCCAACCCAGTGGACGGATGCGGCAGGGAGTGTAACTACGGCCTGGAACGATTATAAGATCCTGGCACTGGCAAAAACGTCCGATCCAAACGGGAACCGCGTCTCTGTTCTTTTTGATGCACTTGGGCGCACGATCGCGGTCGCACAAATGGGCAAAGATGGCGACGTGACTGGGGAGTCCCTCGGTGATGTGAGCACCGAGCCGGTGAAGCCGTCTGAGCTTTGGGCATTTATCAAGAGTCCAACTCAGGCTGTCGCTGCCGGTCTATTAGGCAAAGCTGGAAAGCGATGGCTTCTGGACGACGAGATGGTTGTAGGCCGCAAACCAGATGGCGGAGCAGCAATCCGTCCGAGGGTGCAAGTCTCACTCTTTCGAGCAACCCAGCCTGGCCTGAAGGACAATATCATCGTGACTGTTAGCTACTTCAACGGATATTCTCGTGGTATTCAAGACGCTGGACTGGTCACGTGGGACCGCTGCGAGGAAAAGTGGCGTTTCTCTGGCAGCGCAGCTTTAGACGCCGATGGCAACGCTGTCCAGCTCCATCAGCAATTCTTTTCCCCTAATTCAGCGTTTGTGCCACATACCGCCTTGGCAGGTCCTCTCACGACAACATTCTATGATGCCGTCGGCCGCTCGGTCGGAGAGCTACACCCAGACCATGCTTGGTCAAAGACCGTCCGCGACAGCTCCTGGTCTACCCGCGAGTTCACCAGAAAGGACATGGTATTAGTGGTTGATCCACGCGAGGACTCTGACATTGGCAAGCACTTTCAATCCTTGAGCACTTCTCTTTTTCTACCTTCTTGGTATGATAGGCAGGTAAACTCGAGCGACAAGTGGACCATAGAGGCAGCAGAGAAGTCGAAAAGAATTGCAAATACCCCGGCAGTCACGCATACCGATGCCAGGGGCAGAGAGCTGGTGCGGGCTACGACAGATGGAGTCACGACCAAGACCCTAAAGCTCGTATATGACATCGAAGGCAACCACAGCATGGAGATTGACCCCGTTGGAAGAACTTGCCAGATGAGCTCGTTCGACTCCCTCGGACGGCGCATCAGGTGTGAAAACATTGACTGTGCCACCAAGATCACCTTTTACGACTGCGTAGGGGGAGTCTCAGTCCTTGCTGACTCTAGCAAGGCAACTCAACGCCATGTTAAGGATATGCTACGCCGGAACATTGAGACTTGGGTCTTGGAACCCGGGGCGACGAAGGAGTTGCGTTGGTCATGGACGTTCTATGGAGACGACGAGTCATTTTCGGAACCTTCGATTGTGGAGAAGAATCAGAAGGGTCGGATGGTGCGTGTATATGATCAGTCAGGTATCCGGACCTTTGATCAGTATGATTTTAGAGGCAATTGCGTGTCCAGCACGACCAGACTGGCAGCAGAGTATCGATCGTCTTTCCATTGCACGCCAGACATGGAACTGGAACCAGCAATTTGGGTCACAACCGCCACGTTCGACTCTCTGAACCGCGAATGCTTTGCCAAAGATGCCACTGGAATCACGACCTTGAGAAGATTTAACAACACGTCTGGCCTGGTGACAGTCCTGACCAGCGACGATTTAGACCCTGGAAGATGGTCGGAGCGGGTGAGCAAAATTGAGTACACGCCTGACGGCTTTGCTTCTCGGATCCAGTTTGACAACAAGTCACAAACAAGGTTTGACTATGATGAAGAGACTCGGCAACTCAGAAACAAACGAACCTGGCGTGAGAAGGATGGGAAGGTCCTTGAAGACATCACGTACACCTACGACAGCCTAGGGCGGGTGACTCATATCAATGATGGATCACATCAACATGTTTTCTTCCGAAATAGGCGCGTCGAGGCGTCGAATGACTACACCTATGACGGGTTTGGCCGCCTAATTCAGGCCACGGGAAGGGAGATGGCCGACGTCGACGAGAATGGGGCAACAAACTCAACATCAGCGTTTACAGAAAGAAAGGTTGCGCCCATGAACGGAGACCAGCTGACAAGATACACTGAGACGTATGAGTACGATATGGCTGATAACATCCTGAAGGTCGTCCACCAGGCCGTTGATTCCAAGACAGCCAACTGGACGAGGGAGTATGAATATCCCGACGTGAAGACGAGCAACCGACTGCTAAGAACCACGGTGCGTGGTCAAGACGAAAAATATGGATATGACTCGTTTGGCTGCATCACGACCATGTCTGGTTACTCGAACATGACATGGGATGGCTTTCATCGCCTCAGGTCAAGTGCCAAGCAAAGGATCAAACCGGCCAGTCCAACAGTCACTGAAGATCAAGAGAATGACGGTATCACGGCCAGCTCCCATAGCATCCCGGAGACAACCTACTTCGTCTATAACAGTGATGGCCAACGAGTGCGCAAGGTAACGGACAGATTCACAGGAGCACTGGAAGGACAACCTCGCCGGCTCAAGGAAACGCTGTATATCGACTCATGCGACATCCACCGGAAATACTCTGGCTCAGGTCTCGATGGTGATACTCTTTCTCAAGCAGCCCAAACCGAGATACGCACAAGCGTCGTGAAAGAACACCCAGCAGCAAACACACAGTTTCTCCTAATAGAGAGGAAGGGCACTGCGAGCGCCCTTCTCCGATACACTGTTTCTACAAACCTCGAGCTTGACTCCCAATCGCTGATCGTTTCGTACGAGGAGTACTCTCCCTTTGGCAGCCCCACGATTTCCTATCACGGGCGCTTCATCGAGGCACCCTCGCGGTACCGCTTCGCGTCCTACTTGCGCGATGCGGAAACAGGCTTTCACTACTGCCAGGCCCGATATTATATACCTTATCTAGGACGCTGGCTTTCTCCCGATCCGCTGGATACAGTGGATGGCCCAAATCTCTATGCTTATGTTGGCAACGATCCAGTGAATAACAACGATCCCAGCGGCACTATGCTGGTGCCGGACATGATCCCAGCTGACGCCATGGGCATCGAGATAAGAGATGAACAACTTTATGGAGAGTGTGCCGAGAAATGCGTAAAGCCATGCGCCCAAGGCGCATGGAAGAGTCTGAAGCAGAACTTCGGACCGAAAGCACTCTTGTTCACCTTTGGCGGCGCAGTGGGGGGGTTTTTCTCAGCGTGGACATACAGCTCGGGTCCGGACCAGACGTGGGAGAGCAACCTGACGAACTTTGGCATCGGGTTCGTCGCAGGCGGAGCAGTGACAATGGCGCTGACAATGGGATGGGACGGGATGTGCAATGTGTTCAGTTCGCCGGCTGTGGAGGAGGCGCCAGACCAGCAGAATTCGCAAACGAGCTTGAAGAACGCCAAGGAGGAAGCGGAGAAAGAGAAGAGCGCAAAAGTTGCGATCCAACAGAAGTACGACGAGTTGCATAGTTCTCATGAGGCGCTCAAGTCCCATCAGGCTCTACGCGACGAGATCTACGATGAGATCCGGGATGAGTGCAAAGAGCTGACGGTGGAGCTTGAGGAAACGAAGAGTTTGCTGGCGGAGGAACGTGCAAATAACATGGCTTTGCGAAGCGAGGGGAGCCAAGACGAGGGGAGGTTGGGGGAGAGGAAGCCTTTGGTTTCGAAGCCAAGGCGAGGAGTGGTGCCGAAGAACGTGTTGGGTCCACGCAGCAATAGCGCCGAGACGAAATCGGGCTGCTTTTCATGGGATCGATTTCCATTTTCCTGAGAGTTGTGTCAAAGAGGGGTGTATTACCAAGTGGAGGGAAGTGGGATTCTGACCTTCTTGGGACAGCAACCTTTGAGTGGCTGCTGAAGGAGAGCGACGTACCTTGAACTTGTGCACTGTCTCACTATGAAAGATGTCACGTTGTCTGGAACGCCAGTGTTGCGTTCCCTCAACTTTGCCCTTGTATGTTCGGCTGGGCTTGAATTCCCTTTGCTAGCCAATTGCTTGTTGTGGTGGCGGCAATAAACCCCAATGGCCCTTCCATCGTTGTTCATTGCAATAGCTAGTCAGTCCTCAGAAAGAATGCTCGTGTTCACGACATCTAGGTGATTGAGACGGACGACAGCTCCAAGAAAATCGTGTCATACTCGTTCTGTTTGCTAGAGGCGATACTGTACATGTTCCGAAGCCTGCGATCGTGTATATTCCTTCACGATCCCACGAACGCGCAATTGTTAGCTGTTGACGTACCTCGGACTTGAAATTCTTGTATATCGACATGATGCTCGAGCAGAATATATAAATGATATCGATCTAGGTCTGCAGCGTTTCTCTGCATTTTGTGCCAGCAGGGGTATACTTAAACTGTAAGCAATTACGGTGATTGGGTGAGATAGATGAGCGCCGTCGACGTACAGGTATCAGCGCATATCAGCCTGTGCCGTACAGCCGTGCATATATTGACCTTGTTAAAATGGCATCACGGAAGTCACGGTCTCATCATCTTGAACAAATAATCTCGATCTGCTATTAAGCGCCGTATATGAAAGCTCTTTAAGCGCGGCTAGCCTAGTCACCAAGAACAAGAACCCTTACGTCCTAACAAACCTAGCAATGCTTTATCTCCTATTGTCTTATTATTACTATAGCTATTATGAACGTTACTCTTCTTAATCAAACTGTCCTTTAAGCTTTAGTATCTTATTTATAATAAGCTTTAGCAGTTTGCTTATAAAAGCATATGCTAATATGTTGCTTAGTATAGTTTAGATGCTAATTTACGCTACTTCTATTACTAAACTTACTACTTATTAGTGTAGAAGTAAAACAATAACGTAAAGGCTAAAATATAGCAACTATACAGAAAAGGGCTTAAAGTTAGTAAAGAATGAACTCAAAGACTGGAGTTATTATAGTTAAATTACTAAATGTTTAAGAAGAGTATTTGCAAGACCCTCCCCCTTGGCCTTACTCATCCACGAAAGATGTCACAACTGAGCCACCGTCGACTATCACCCACGACAGCTAACCTTATCTCCTTTTATTCGAATTACGACACAGACAGACAAGAGCCAACCAGGTCCCAAGTGTAAGAAGAATTATGGACGGTCGTGCGAGTTCTTTTGTGGCGCTCCATGCACCCCTGATCTTTGCACGCCAGGTTCCCGAGGTGGTAGTGATGACGACTTTTGGAGTCCTCAAGATCCGAAGCCACCGCCTGGTAAAAGACCCGACCCGGGACCCCTCCCACCTATCAAGGATATTCCCAAACCTGACGGTGGGGACTCCAAGTGGTGCAAAGAGGAGCTGAAGACAGATACTGGCTTATGCGAGAACGGCAACTATCCGATCTTTGATCCATCGACCCTCAAGGTCCGCTGCGATGTGTCTGGCGATAAAGCTGAGGACGCTTTGACCGAGTGTCAGAAGGACATTGACAGAAACTTGAAGGAGTCCAAGGACATGGTGGATCAGAAATCCGTCTGCTGCAACCCTGTCAAGCTCAAACCAGGAGGGGGCCTCTTTGGAAAAATGAACCCAGCCGCAGGGTGTCCGGTTCCTCCGAACTTCAAGAAAAATCCGCCGAAGAACAAATCCTACCATTCTGTCTTTACTTGTGATTTCAACGTATGGCCCAATGTCTGCGCAAACGCGAGGTCCGCGATCTTGAAGCGTGGGAAGACCGATATACTCACCTACGATGCGGTAAGTAACAAATCGTCAACTTATATCGGGAGAGCTGGAGTTCGCAGAGGGATATCTGACTAACTTGGTCCTGTCTTATAGTGGAGGTGATCAAGAGACCAAACCTTGATATCACCCAAAATTCCGGGGCAACAAGGCACCAGGCTACGGCTGGTCCCTAGGCTTGGAGGGCAAGGATTGTCACGTGGAGGAGTATCCTTTCCAGAATGGCGAACCTCTGAGAAAGCCAGATATCAAGAAATGGGACGAGCAGCGAGTTTTGCGCCTGATCCCAGCTGCAGAGAACATAGACCACGGGAACAAGATGTCCAGCTTTCTTCGGGATGCAGGGGGCGGAGATACAAAAAATGCTGATGGACTCATATACTCGATGGAGTTCAAGAACCATCCGACTGGCACGAACGACGAGGACTTCTTCTTAAAAAATGATCCTAGGGGCACGGACAAGAACATCTGTGCACAGCCGTATGGCAACGCGTACATCCTCGTTAACAACGCCAACGTGGCCGCTCATTCGAGACGCTGGGATCCGTGGTGGGACGACAAGCTTATCACAAAGACAGTCAAGTACAGAACCAACAATAATGGAACGGCAACTGCTAGTGAGACTAAGGCCTTGCCTAGCGCTTACTGCCAATATCCATCTCCTGGCACAAAAACATATGACTACAGCGCGCAACAATGGAGGGCTTTAGACCCCGCGAAGACTCGGGACCGCAAGCTGGGGAATTTGTACTATGCGTGTGACAACTCTCCGGGTTATAATGGCCCGGACGCCATTCCTCCAACCAAGCGTCGTCGTCGCGACGTGGTCAACGGAGATAGTTCTGGCCAGCCGGGCGTTATGAGCCAAAATATCGAGGTTATTGGCGACGGTAGGCCCTTCAATGACACTGAAAGAGAGGACGATGGGGTCGCACTGGCCGTCAGAGAAGCATCGATTGACAAGGAAGAATTGAAAGAGAAAAGCCGCCTTGCCAGCCCTGCCATCCGAAAAGATAGGTCTTTCATACGGAAGAGACTAGGTTTCCTGGCCCTGGGCCGCCGACAGCTCGGTGGCGATGGAAGCTTTCTTGATCCAAGCGTTTTCAAATACTTTGGATGTGGTGACACGGATGAGATGGACCCGTGTGCTGTGGACAATCACTGCGATACTGACCCACCATACGAGGGGGAAGAGGATGACGATGAGAAAGACGATAAAGATGACGATAAAGATGACGACAAAGACGACGACGAGGAAGATGAAGAAAAGGAGAAAGAAGAAGAAAAAGAAGAAGAAGAGATGAAGCACTCGAAAGTCGGGTTTGTTTGGTCTAGCGAGAAGGTCAGTGTCTACCCCTGTCACATTTTCAAGGCTCTGTTGACTAATTGGCGGATAGAAATGCGGCAAGACACTCAATAGTACAATCACTAATAGCACCATCGGTTGCGCCAAAGTTGGCTTTGACAATGGAGGAGCCCACGGCATCTCGGGCTTCACTAGTAGGGACCTTAAAGCCTGCTTTTACGCACGAGATGATTGTACGACAGATAGCTCCTCGAAAATGGCCAGTATCGCGGGTGGTAGTTGGAAGGGTCAAACCTGCGTCGCGCTTGCAGAGGGCGAAATCTCCTCGTTTGAAGTCAGCGAAACGTGCCGTGGCGACCTTGACACCCCGGATCCAAGTAAAAACGAGAAAGGTTGCTACGACTCAGGTAAGAAGTCTAACTATGGGAAGATCACAGCAGCTGCCGAGTCCTTCTGCCGCGACGTTCGAGATGACGACACGCAGGGCAAGGTCTGGAGTAATTACACGCTTAAGGGGAAGAAGAGTCCGCCAGGGAACTACCACTTCAAACTCGAGTTTACTGTATTCGAGGGCTGTGTCTGGATCGCTGATTACGACGACTGCATGCGTTACATGAAGGTGAACATTGACTCGTGCGATTGTAGCGCGAAGGGGAATAAGCGGGGCGGGAGAGTGAAAAACAACTGCATTTCAGCTAGGATTGACCCCAATTCTGGGGCTTAGGATGCTAGGAATCGACTCAATATTATACAGGTACGCGTAATTCATTTGACTCTAGCGTGATTCAGGCACGCAATGATCAATTGACGGGCAGTTCAAGCTGAACGCTGTGATTATGGCATGAATCTTATTGATGCGCTGGGTATGAGGCCATTAGTTGGGCAATCATGATGACGATCAAGACTTTATCATTGAAAATAACATCAAGTCTGCCATCGCACTACGACAACTGCCAACAGTTGTACATCTTCCGTAGTATAGTGGTCAGTATGCAAGCTTGTCACGCTTGAGACCCGGGTTCAATTCCCGGCGGGAGAGCACCAATTTTTTGACTCTTTTTGGCCGTTGCTATCACAGGAATTTGCTAAAATGCATTAGTTTAGAGAGGGTCTTAGAAGACCCGAGTGTCGGAAGCCATGCGTTCAATGCCATTGGTGGTAGCTTCAGATGATTTTTGAAATCATCAACACCGCCTGCGCCATCCCGCTTACTCAACTTTTTGACGTTCGAGTTCACGAGTAGACCTAGATGCGCAAATTTTGGGGGTTCCCAACCAAAGGCTTGATAGAGGGCAATGTGTTTTAGGGTGGAGGTCAACCACTCCTCGCTGTGGTGACGTGTGTGACCTCCATTAGATGATCGTCGACGACATTTGCGAGATGATGTGTCAGGAACCCGCCCTGCTTGGTAAGGATAAAGTCGTCCTCGTCCTCATTCTTTTTAAACCAGCCATAGATCTGATCAACGAATCCCGGACGGGGGAAGTCATCAGCTTCGAATCTGATAACATGCGACTCGCCCCTTGCAGCACGTTGATCACCTTCCTCCTTGGACACGGACCGAAATGTGCCTGGATACGTAGTCGCCTGCCCTGTGGTGTGCTGCTTCAGCTTGGTCTTTTCCAAATGCTCCGTTGAGCAGAAATATCGATATCCGTGACCCTTCTCCAAGAGTTGTCAACATGTTCTTTGTAAATGAGAAGGCGTTCAGATTGTCCGTAGGGGACAATGCTGTCCGATCCGAAGCAGCACCATAGCACGTAGATCTGTGACGAAAGATACGCATAGCCCATGTTGTTCCATCCGCTTTGATCAACGAATTCGATGAACACGTCGTGCGCGGAGTTTTTGTTGTCGCACAATACCCACAGCGGAATCATGACAACGAAAAAGCCGAGCACATGGCCAGTAAGGCTGGCGGTTTCGAGTTGAGGGAGAATCGCAGTGCCCCAGGTGTTGGAGGCGATCGTGACAAGGATGACAAGCCACATGAGAAGGGTGGTTTGCCAGGCTGTGACTTCGTAATCGGCCACAGTGACGTTGATGCATGCCTGAACCTAGTAGGCAATGGTGTAACAACTGCCAGCGAATGACGAAAGCCAACCGAGGGTAGTCATCCAGCCAGAGGCATAGGAGAGGATCTTTTGGTAGTTCGGAGGTAAAATTCGCTGACCCAGTCTGGTGAAGGGAGTAAAAGTTAGCAGATGGATTTGATTCATCAATGTGAAATGATGCCAAACTTACGGTACTGCCCTCCGGATGTCGGCGCCATGGAAGACATTTCCGCCAAGCCGGCCACAACTGAGGAATAGGCAATGATTGTATTCAAGAAGCACCAAAATGCGCCCGCGTAACCGCCATTCGTGAAGGCTGGCGAGAGATAGATCAGGACAAACTCCCAGGTGGCCATGTAGATAGCCACGAAACCTAGCGATGACCAGAGCGAGAAGTTGCGCTGAAATTGCTGCATCTTGCCGAGGCGTTGCATATCGACAATGTCGTGATGGTCATTCTGAAAGCCGTCGCGGTCCATACCGGGATGGACAAACATCGTTCTCTCGTTGACAGCATCTGAGGAGTCGCTTGAAGGGGCAGACTGTGCGACAGCCTGCTTGCCGCTCTGCGTTAGGTAGGGTTCTGATTCTGCCATCGGAGGTTCAGCTCCCGCACATGCCGATACACTTTTCGAAAAGGAGCATCGAATCGAAAAGACAGGAAGAAAGGTATTCAAAAAAAGACTACTGCAAGTGGCGATGATTTTCGAAGCGAATCCAGAGTCACATATAAGGTTCCTGGCGATGCGATCCGCACGTAGGCTTCATCTAGCGGCAGGAACGTGTGTCCTAGCTCGCGCCGGTGCAAGGGGTCTTTCGTAGCTGTTGAGCGAAGACATGCATGCCTGCGCATGCGCTGTAGTAAGGAACTTGACGAGGCTTGCCCTCTGCTTTTTTTTCCCACAGACGAAGCAAGCCGTAGCAGCCGAGACATCCTGCACGGCATTTTTCTCGCGAAATTCGTTCTCGCTGTTGATAGGGCTGAGCCTTCCGCTCGGACATTAACCCTGTTATTAGTCTGCCGCTGTTTGAAGCTGTTTTGAGCGGGTGGTTCCAGCGGCTCGAGCCTTACAGCTAGGGGGGCGTGATTTTTGAGGTCGCCGACCTGGGCTTCTCTAGTGAATGAAACCGGGAGAGGAAAGAATGTACCGCGGTGGCTACGCTGATCGTTGGATTTATCAGGCAGGTAGTGGCGGCAGAGGACTTATATTTCTACGATACTTTGCAGGAGCTGTTGCACGATCATCTAGCCAGGCAATATGCTCGTTGAATGGTCCAAAGGATCTTCATTGCATTGCTGGAGTCTTCCATCGGCACCTGGCATGTTACCTCTAGCTGCCCCTGGACAGTGTGCCCTGGCCTGGGAACTGCAGATTTCGCGCCATTCATATACGCTGATATGCCATCTTGACATTTGGTTTCTGCAAAAGAGCACCCAATGTGAGAAAGTATTGCTTTCCTTACCTCTTGAATGACAGCATATCATATTGAACGAGTCTTTGCTATTCTCGGCCTTCCTCAAGCCGCAACGTTGTTGCACTGTAGCTTCCCGTCGACAGCCTGGGTACAATGTGAAGCGACTTTCCGTCTCTTCTCTGTTCCAGTAGACCCTCTAGCATGAGGGATCTTCTCCTTGCTCAGAGTCTGCTCTAGGTGGAGGGATCTCATCCGGCCTTCGCCCTGTCTTTAAGAGATCCTCTTCTTGCGCCCCGCGGCATCCCCAGTTCATGGGGAAGACGCTACGTCATCGACTATAATTCCCGTCCGGCTCATCAATCCTCTCTTGCAGGGGTTCCTCACGCCTTCGACTTCCGAATACGAGGGCGTAGGCCTGATATAGCAGAGTGTTAGAAATACATCGTGGGTTGAGACGCTCGAGAGGCTGGCGTTTCTGCGACTGTACGCGAAGCTGGTGTGGCACGCTGGTCACGCAACCGCCTCTAACAATTTTTGAGAATGTTGAATGCATCAACGATACGTGTGTGAGTCAACTGTCCGTTGGCTGCGTTGATATCGAAGATGGAGTCCGAATGGGAATGGTATATGATGCTGCGGTACAGCCAATCAAGCACGAACAGCTCAGTCTTCTAAACTCCTTCTATACCCTCTTCGACGGAAAAGTCAGCGGCAAGCAAGGCTCTGATCATTGGGCCGACAGAAAACCCCGGAAAGTGTACGAGAGGCTCTTCGCAGGAGTCAACACATTCACCATCTATACCAGCAAGAGCATCTGCCAGCCTTTTGCATTGATAAGTGACGAGGAGCGCAAGGGCTGGCAGACAGACATCCGAGCCTTCTCAAGTGCAGGAGCTGAGCATACCAGTATTGAGAGGCATTAAATTCCGGCAGAGGAGGCTAGACCTAATCATTAGCACCGTCTCGTCTAAGAAAGTAAGTCGACAAATGCCACCTATTGAAGCCGAAGCGAACAGCACTAACATATATTAGATGCCGCTTAACGACTACATCAACCTCCTTACTGTCGATGGAGCGCTCGTCTAGGTTGGACTCCCAGAGAACTAGGTCCCCATCCGTCCTAGTGCTCTCGCCTCTGGTCGCCGCAGTATTACTAGCTTAATGGTTGGCTCGCCCAATGAGATTAAGGAGATGCTGGAGCTTATAGCCGAGAAAAGTATCAAGCCGTAGGTAGAGATTCGCTCGATGTCAGAAGCCAGTCAAGCGCTACTAGACTTTGAGGAGGGCAAGCCGAGATTCCGCTACATCTTGACGAATGAGCAAGCGCTGGAGCAGGGAAAATTGTAAATAATGTCATAGAAGGTTGTGATTTACCCCGAGCATCGTACATAGCATACACCTCTCGTGCACGCTCTAGATCATTGTCAAGAGATCGCGCATTCCCACACGGTCCTGCCCACATCGAAACCCCACGTGCCGCGGTCTGACCGAGAACGAAAAGCAGTCAGTAGGACAGTTGGGAACAAAGTGGGAAACGAAGCTCCTGCTGCCGCTGCTAAGCAGACAGAGGATTTAGATGCACATGCAGTTGATTGAGCTAAGAAGCGATGTGGGCATGTGATTCTGATGGGATGGACCAACTTTCTGTACGGGCAGGCCTCTGGCACGATCTTGTGGGGGAAGAACTTTCTCTCGCTTAAAAATTGTACCTATGTGAAATAAGCGTCCTTTATTGCTTGGTTTAGGCTAACCCTGTCCCGCATATCTACTTACTAGCTTTCTAATGCATATCTCATAAGTTCGCCTTCGAGCTAGTCTTGCAAGAGAGGGCAGGTTAGGGTCGGGGGCCTAAAACTTAAAAGGGCAAGCAATTGTACTTTACAGCAAAATTGGAATCTCTTGTCAGGGGATTCTGGTACCTCAGCGCGCCCTGGATTCTCTCAGCATTGTATCATCAAGAGCCTCTATTGCAAGAAAATTGAAGATCTAATTGTGAGCATAGTTGAGGTCCGTCAGACTCAGCCCTCTGAGCCTAGTAAAGCTAGGCCAAGCCACCAAAGATGAACCAAATGCATTAAGCTTAGCATTTATGTAGTGCTTTAAAAGGTCACTGACCCTGTTACCTCGAAGAACAATTCTTCATACCGGTAAGAAAATGCTAGTAAAGGCTTAAGAGCGTGTGCATCCATTACACTATATTCCTCAACAGCTTTGAGGGTCTAGGAGCGAGGTAAGGAATTGATGCTTGAGACTAGGGAATATGCAGCCATGTGACTCGTAGCTAACATCTGGCGCTTCAAACCTTAGTTACAGAAACGGATTGGGAGGATGGCAAGTATGAAGATGTCTGCAAGCATAAGTACATTTCGATGAATCGAAATAGGCAAATGCCTACTTAAAGAGCATTGAGAACCCCTAAAAATCAGTCCTTTGATCTCAACAGACACGCCGACGCTTGATCTTGAACATTCCCGCAGCAACGTGGCCGCATTTCTCACCCGTTCCGTCTTTCTTCCAATATATTCAAGATGAAGATCTTCATGTATCTATCTGCCCTTGCGGCTATGGCTGCCGGAGTTTCCGCTGCTGATAATGGCACTCAAAATTACCTTGACTGGCACGAAAAATATGGTACGTATTCTGACCTACCCTCCTGATTTTGCATGCTAGGGAATGAAGCATGTGCCAGCATGCTATACCCGTCCTCCCCTTGCTTATCAGACATTTAACTAACAGGTCGTCTTTCTAGGTACTGGCATCGTGCCCAGCTCTGTTGAGGAAGCTATTGGAAACGAACGTATGCACCCTTCATGAAGTTTAGCTAGGCCCGGCTTTGAGATACTAATACTTCGAAAACAGTCGGCCCGAGAATGTTAAATCCGTTGTATCAGAACAACTCCCAGCTGGAAGACCGCAACTCCGCCAGCTCACGCAACCTCACTGGCTTAGGCCTAGGTAATGGCTCCGATTCTGATGTTGGCGGCTGCTTTACTTGCGCCTTTACAGTCGCTAAGGCTCTGCCCTGCATCTACTACGCGGTCAAAGGAGGAGATCTTTCTGCACTTTTGAAGTGTGGCATAGGGAAATCTAGTGTAAGTGTCTTTTCCCTCTTGTTATCCTTTCCCTGTTCGTTATTCATCTTTAGCAGCATTCATTGTTAATGATATGAAGAACTAATCTAAGTACAGATCTGCGACTGCGCTTTGTGTTTGCCTAACTCTGTGTATGAGTTCGTAGAAGGGTGGTGCAGTTCTGATGAGGGCGAGAACACAGCCGTGACTACAGAACTAGTCCATGATCGTTTCATTGACAGCCCTGACATTAACGTGAAGGGGTTTCTAGTGAGTCTTATGAGTTACTTGTGAGCTAGAGTATACTAATGGTGTTGGCACTAGGGAACTCTAACGAACGACGAGGTTAAGCAAGCAAAGCGCGTAGTGTCTGCGGTCAAAGCTCAACCTACGTCCCCAAACACAAAGGACAAAAGACTAGCTACTCGCGAAGCTGAGTTTAGCTGTTGTATAGGCGCCCCATGTGGTGGCTGCTGTTGTCTTGGGTTGTGCCTATTCAATAGTTGCATTGGAGGCTGCTTCTAAGATCCTATGCGCACCTTATAAGAGGAGTACGCAGCTTGCTTAAGACAGAGGATAGTAGAAGTAACAATATTCCAGTTTTCTATCTGATTAATAATGCACTTTTTGCAGTATAAGAATAGTTTCTGTTTGATATTAATTGAGCTTATTATTATCTATTATTACTTGCTACACTTTCAAACTAAGCCCTAGACATAACCTAGTAGAACCACTTCCTCCTCTGTTAAGCGCACATAATACTATTACGACTCTAAGTAACAGCGTCTAAAAACGAGCTTGTAAAGTGACACCATCTTCTGTAGTATAGTGGTCAGTATGCAAGCTTGTCACGTTTGGGACCCAGGATCAAGTCCCGGCTGGAGAGCTTCCTTTTTATTTGGCGTTTTGGCCATCGACGTCCTAGCCTGCTTGTTGCCTTGTCCCATCGTAGTTCAATCCATGTCGTCGCGACTTCTCACACAAGCGGTGAGTGAAGCAGCTTGGCAGAGAGATATGTCACTCTGAGAAGCTATGTGTCTGTGACATCAGTCCCCACCCTCTTGGTGAAAATATGTACCATTTGAGGCCTTACTTTGTCGTAGCGGGAATGGATGAAGCTCAGTGATATCAGGCTCATACTACTGAGGGTAAAACACGCGAGGACTGTTGCGAAGTCATTATCTACTGGACCAGAAAGTGACGGGTGTTGTGCCCAACATTCATGGCCGCATCTATTACGAACCTCTCAGGTAGTGAACAGAACAGGTGGATAGACATATCTCAGGCTGGCTCATGTGGTGTGAGTTGCGTGAAACTTCAGAGCCTCATGAATTTGCTCTTCCCTAGTACTCCCGGCTTTCACGAGTCACGATGTGTGCACACCAAAGTGCCCTCGTTCACTCACGTCTCTGTTCACGCCACCCACCAGAAGAAGCCTGACGTGTATTTTCTTCTCACTCGCGTCTTGCAACCCATTACAGCACGCGAGTAAAGCACGGCAAGGCCGAGCAGAAGCCGTCGACTGAGATTTGATCCCACGTCTCAAGTAAAGCATACTTGTATGCTTGTCTGACCCTTCTTGCTGTTTGGTGTCCACGGGCTGCAGAACTTTCAGAGAAAAGACCAACACAGCTTGGACAATCGTGGGTCAACAGATCCTTCGCGCGGTCTGCTTCGTTTCCGTGCTTCGTAAGCTCCTCTGAGTGGTCTCCTAAAGTCAGCTGCTCGTCAATGTCTGCGCCGATCCTTACTTCCCGTGCGGTTGAACCAATGTCCTCCTGCAGAAACGGCTTCTACCAGATCTTTAGCAACGTTACGCAGTCCTGACGTTAGCTAGCCGTAGAAAGACAAATGCTCACCACAGAAAACGAAGGTTCTCCGCGAAAATAGCCTTGCCTGGGGTCTTATTGAGGCTATCACCTCAAGCCTACACTGAAATCAGCCGCATGTGACGCAGAGCTTGGTCAGAAGCGGGCGACAGCCTTCGGAAAAAGGATAAACATGCGCGTCATTGCTGAAGGATCTCGCCCGACTCCATTCTAGTTCTATTGTAGGATCGCAACTAGCACAGCGTGGTGGCTCATTCGCTTTGCCCGGCACTCTGGGCGCTCGAAGAACAGACACTCCAAGAAGCTCGAATTGACCAATTACTTGCACCACGTGCGCCACCGACGAGGCGTCAAAGGGAAACACGTGCGCTGGCGGCGAAGCGTCGGAGGGAAACAGGGGTTCGGCTCCTACTTAAATCAGCACGGTAGGATCGGCCGAGTGGATCATCTCGGGGCATTGACATGTTTTAAGGGTCCAGAGATGACGGTTGGCTCTGCGATGTTGAACCACTCACATGGTGCAAACGAGGGCTATTTCCAGCACATATGAGATTGGGCGTATTGATGTTTACTCAGTGGGTGCGGTCTTGAAATCTCACTTCTGATTCTTGTCCGGGGTTAATCATCCTTGAGTCTTCTAAATTTAGCTATGATCTGCGCTCGTCTTCGAGGGTTCAAGGACGTGAAGGATGACCGATGGTATATAAGATGGTTTGTCGATCCGGCTGGTGATGGTGGATGAAGATCTCGCCAGTAAAGAGCAACAGCTAAACATTGATGAGCCTCTGCTTGTTAGCATAAATACCCTCTCTTATTGTTTCTATCCGCCCCTCTCGTTTGCCGTAGTAAACTCGCAACACGGCTTCAAGATGCCCAGTCTGGCCTTCACTAGTCTGGCCAGCATGGCCCTGGTGGCGAGCTTTTCCCACCTCGGCCACGCCATCACACTACCTCTGCGAGTCCGTCAAGATGCAACTGACTGGAAGGCTATCCAGTGTGACAGCGATGGCGTCAACGATGCGAGTGTCGACGAGGCCACTCGCTGGTCCAAAATCGCAGCCGACTCAGCTTGGAACGACGTCGTCAGCGGATGGAAGACTCAGAGAGAGGCACACACCGAGGGCGATTTTCCCTTCTCGCGCCACGTCAGCAATGTATTCAACGGGCCCGAGTTCATGGACTGCCACAAGATGATCGGCAACAACGGCTGCCACAGCGGTAACGCACTGCAATGTCACGATACAAACCACCCTGCTGGGTACTTTATCCTCAACTCGTTCCGGAAACTCGACGGCGTGAGTACTTTCTTTGATCTCTCTGGTCCCCCTGCTCACAAATCATCTATAACCAGATTCTATGGAACCTGCATGAGACTTTGGGTAATGCATGGGACGATATTGGAGGCGGCATCGGAGCCTTCAGCGATACCTTCGCTCCTCAAAAGGACAAGACTATGGATCTTGCCATCATTATCGATATTGTCACTATAGGCTACGGGTCCTTTGCTGCTCCTATGTGGAACAATGTGCTAAAAAAATGGAACTTCTCCAAAGAAAAGCCTAATGACTATGGCAGTTTGAAGGACTTTACCAACTCCTTGGTGCAGAACGGCAACACGCTGACAAAGGATCTCACCAGGTCCTCGACGTCCCTTGGAGCCCAGAACCAGGTGGCTGAGAGACTCCGGGACATTATTCTCGTCTGGCAGAATTCCGTTGTCGCGCTGGCAGCGAAGCTGTTTAGTGGCAAGGACGAGGACATAGACCTCCTGGGCAAGGTCATTGCCAACGGCAAGATGGTTGCGTCTACCACCGACATTCCTTCCGTGGAGGACCTGCGCCACCTGCTGGAGCGGTCAATCTACGCCTCGTTGATTCCCATGGCGTGGGATATTTCGGCCAAGGATATCAGCGCCTTGTAAGTGATGACTTTGCCTGCCTATTGTACCCATCATGCTGACCTGAGTGATAGCATCCTGGACTCGGGCATGCCTTGTGACAAGGCCGGTGGCGACTGGGGCCAGAACGAGGGCAAGTTTCTCGACGGCGTCAAAGACTCCGGAATGGCCTGCCACGGCGGACGTGCATACTATCTCGTCGGCGCGACTGGTAGCTGCAATGGCGGCAGTCCCTTTGAAGACGCGGATACGAAAGACTGCAAAGCGTTTCCCCCACTCCCTGGTGTCAAGGAGATGGATGGCAAGGCATGGGGAGGCATTAGTCGCGAGGACATCGTTTTTGGGTTCGTTCAGTCTTGTTTCCTTCCGTTGAACTATCAACGAACCCTAGGCTGACTGTTTGCCTTCACAGCTCCATCAACACTTTTGTGGCCAACGGCAACAAAAACTCAGAGACACGCCTCAAGTGGTCCGAGGGCATGTCAGAGGACCAGATTGCAGGCCTCGCAGAGAACATCCAGACGGCTTACACCTTTAACCTGCCCATCTGCGACCTCAAGACGGCCTGGGACAACTTCTACAACAATCCTAACGCCGACCGCTCCTCGCACAACTTCCCCTGCAAGATCGACCACTCGGGTGATTTCAACAACAAGGACATCCCGCCGCCCTACGACTGCGACGGCAGCGGCATGTGCGGTAGCGCCATCAACTTTGTGCGCAACTGCGACCGCGCCATCAACGACGAGCTTCAGCGCAACGACGACGTCAACTACGGCTCTGCCGACAGCGGCAAGGGCATGGACGGCGCCCGACGTGACAATTGCAAGATCTTTGTCGCGGGGCCAGCGAGCTGCACCCGCTCAGGCAATGAGATGTGGTATGATTACCAGGACTTGAGGAACGCAGACAAGGGAGGGTGCAGCAAGTGCGGGAGTAAGCACTGGGGCGAGAACAATGAGTGCCGTACTACAATTAACTACGTTGCTTAAATGAGCTTCGCGCGGAGGTTGTTTTTTTTTAGTACAGTTTCAATGTTGCAGATTTCAAAATTGCTAGAAATTATCGATATATTGGACGTTATTCATGATATAACACTGTTCAAAACGAGGCTAGTCAAGATGCTAGGTATAGGGTAGCCTCACTGCTGGACGGTGTTTCGCGCTAGTACAAAGTGGGAACACCACCTTCGACATGTGGCAGCAGCCATTCTCCAAAATCCTGCGTTTTGGATAGCTTTACTTCATCATCGATACAGCTTTGGCCGGCACACAAATGGCTCTCATCTAATTTTCTTGATGGTATTTCAAGTGTTCCCCGTCACCAGACTTCGACCATGGCGCACAAGGACGACTCGAGGCCATCCTCGTCCACAGCTGCAGAATCTCCAGCGTCACCAGACTACAGCGCCATCAAGAAGCAGTGGGACGCGGCGAAACAGGCACAACAGGCCGCTGGCACGCAGACCGAGGTTGCGACGGGCATCAGCCTAAAATCACAGGTCAAGCAGCTGCAACAAAAGCGCGAGAAATTTGAGGAGGCCAAGAGGAAGCGCTTCGAGGCGCGTTGGGGATGGACCGTCGCGTTCTGGGTCTGGCTGCTCCTTGTGCACGCCGTTGGCCTCTGGCTGTTCGCCAGCGGGTTCTTGTTGTCGAGATTGGTTCTCGAAGACAAGTCAGTGTGCTCATTGCCGCCGATCACGAGTGAGGCGGCGCCGCTCCACGTCAATGCTGGATGCTGGCATCCCAAGACCTTCGACCGCGCCGTAATCGTCCTCATTGACGCGCTTCGATACGATTTTACCGTTCCACAAAGCCCCGGCGAAACCGAGCAATTCCATAATGCCTTCCCTTTCATGTACGATACCGCCGTCAAGTCACCACAGAACGCTTTCCTGAGACCCTTCATCGCCGATCCGCCGACGGCAACGCTCCAGAGGCTCAAAGGCCTCACGACGGGTACACTCCCGACGTTCATCGATGCTGGAAGCAACTTTGCTGGCACGGCGATCGACGAGGATAACCTACTGTTCCAACTCAAGGAACAAGGGAAGAGGATTGCTCAGGTCGGAGATGACACTTGGTGGTCCCTGTTCCCAGGCTACTTCGAGCCCAACATCAGCAAAGCCTACGACAGTTTCAACGTCTACGATCTTCACACCGTGGACAATGGCGTTATTGACAACCTGTTCCCTCTTTTGCAGCCCGAGGCCAAAGGGCAATGGGATCTCCTCATTGGACACTGCCTCGGCGTTGATCACGCTGGTCATCGCTACGGACCCAACCACCCTGCCATGACTGCCAAGCTGCAACAGATGGATGATTTTGTCAAAAAGCTCGTGGATAACGTTGACGAAGATACTCTCCTGATTGTAATGGGCGATCATGGTATGGATAGCAAGGGCGATCATGGCGGAGAGAGCGATGACGAGGTGGAGGCTGCCCTCTGGATGTATTCAAAGCGCCCTGCTTTTGGTCGAACGAGCGTCGAGTTCAACACGCCACCCAAGAACGCCAAAATTCGACCGGTCAACCAGATTGACCTCGTGCCCACTCTCGCCTTGTTGCTTGGTATCCCGATTCCTTTCAACAACCTAGGTCGTCCGATCGAGGAGGCTTTCGTGGGTAGGAAAGGCAACGACTGGAAGAATCTTGCGGCCGTGACCCGCATGGCGTCTGCTGGTATCGCGCGCTATCAGGCTTCCTACTTCGAAGCTCGTGGCATGTCTCAAGGCTTAGGAGAGGATTCGCCCGCGAAGCACTGGGATCGTGCGATTTCGTTCGAGGCAAAGTCACCGCAAGAAGCGTATGCCGCCTTTAGTCAATTCCAAGCAGACACTCTTGCGGTGTGCAAGGCGCTTTGGGCGCAGTTTGACGTTCCTCGCATGGTGTCCGGCGTGCTGGTCAGCGCGATGGGCGTGGTCCTGCTAGTCCTTTACTCATCTCGCGACCAAGGGGAAGACTACACGATTTTGAACGACGTGGCGCAGGATTTTGCCGAGAAGAGGCTTGAGCTGGAGAATCTGAAGGGTGGCGTCGAGTTTGACAGTAACCCTCAGAAAGAACCCCACCACAAAACACTGCTCAAAGGGCATTGGGATCGCAGGATCGCTCTCGTCCTTGTTACCGTACCTGCTATTTCTATGTACCGCGGACAGCCCCTAGGCGGCCTCGCCACGGTCATGATGACCCTAACTGTGTCGCTTGTCCTTGCTGGCCTGATTCAAAGCGGCAAGTCGTTTCGGGACACGCTGCCCGGTTCTGGATGGGGATGGATGGCTGTCTTCTTCACTGTCAGTCAATCTGTTGGATTTGCTTCCAACTCTTTCACCATCTGGGAGGACTCGATGCTTCTCTTCTTCATTACCACGTTTGGCGTGGTCTCAACCATCGCGTCTTTTCGCATACCAGGCAAGGTCGATCGTACGATGGCTGTCTATCATTCCATTGCCTTCGTCGTCCTTGCACGTCTGGCATCTTTCTCCAAGCTTTGCCGAGAGGAACAGATGCCTTACTGCATGTCTACTTACTACGCATCTGCCAACTCCTCGACCTCTGCGACCTGGCAGCTAGCACTGCCCTATATCGTGGCGATTGTCTTGCCATCTATCATCAAGTCTTTCCTCCAGCCCACAAAATCATGGGATGGCCTCGCACCGGCTTGGATCAGCTTCTTTTTCCGGATGGGACTTCTCACTGCCGCGGGTTACTGGGTCATTGACGCTGCTGACAATGGTGGCTGGCTCAGCGGAACCATTCTCGACGACAAATTGAAAACCATCGGCGTCTATGTCGCCCAGTTTGTTCTCGCCATGGCCTTTGTCGCTGGCTCAACCGCCTTCATCTGGTCTCCTCCCAATGTCTCCATCAACTCAAAGCCCAGCCAAGCCGGACAGCCTGTGATCACCATCTTCGGGTACAGCAATGCGCTCGGCTCTCGCTACCTTTTTCTGCCCTTGAACATTCTGCTCGGCTGCTTAATTCTTACCAAGCCCATGGGCTTTGGTGCCCTTGCCATTATGATGTGGCAAGTCCTCTCGCTCATGGAGATTCTCGACTACAATCGCCTCAAGACCGAGACCATTGGGCCCATCATGCTGGCATTGCTTGGCAACTTTTACTTTTTCAAGACTGGCCACCAAGCTTCACCCAGCAGTCTTCAATGGGACAGTGCGTTCATTCCCCTCTTCAGCATCCGATACCCATGGACACCCTTTGTCATTATTCTCAACACCTACGCGGGTCAAATCATTGCTGCCGCTTGCGTCCCCCTCATTGCGACTTGGAAGGTGGGTCCCCGGCAAAAGAACGTGCTCGAGACTGTGACCAAGAGCCTGGGTGTCTTTATCGCCTACTTTGCCGTTGAAGCACTGGCTACGATGAGCTGGGCGGGACATCTTCGCCGCCATCTGATGTTGTACCGCATCTTTTGCCCGAGATTCTTGATGGCAGCGTCGGTACTTGTGATTTTGGATATTGTCGTGATCGCGGTATCCCTGGTGGGGGTCAGGACAAATTCCTTGGCTGTTGGCGATGTCTTTGGGTGGGCTGAATAGAAAGATAGAGAGGCTGTAAATACTTGCGATATAATTCAAGAGATTTTTCGTTGTGGCATAGCTCTACATCACTGTCCCATATGAACCCGTCGCTCGTTCAGATACGTTCAGTGATCCTATTTTGTCATCCGTGAAGACTTTTGCATCAGTCTACTGCGCTTCTGAAGCGGATCACTCTTTCCCATGCTTGCTAATTTCCCCAGCACAGAACTTGATGTATACTGCACTCCGCATCGTGCTCCCAGCGCAAACCACGCCGAGTCGCGGCTAAATGAGCCCAAGGAACCACGGCAGGCGACTTTTACGGGCTCCAAACCTGACTATGATCGCGTTACATCAAGTCTCATCTCTGGCTCGGCCGGCAATGAAAGACCAGGTCGCACAAGTCGCGCCTTCCAATGCAAGCAAGGCGTCCATTAACCACATGGCAGCCTCCGTGAGCATTTCCTCATCTGTTCAGCATCATGCAAGCCACGATGGCCAGGCTCAGTCAACTGCCCGAACAGTCTCAACCGGATTGATTGGAACAATAAAACCGCCGTCGAGAGGATTCATTGGTTTGTGCGATGTCACGAACGCATGCCGTGACACTTGGATGACATATGTGAAGCGTGACAGGGTGCGACGAGGCCATTGCAGGGGCCGAAGCAAACAATGGTGAAGCACTTTCAGTGTATGCGAGGCTAGGATCAGACAGTCTCGTCGCACAGGGCTGAGGAAAAGTGACCAGGTAGTAGTGTTGGGTGTGAGACAGAAGGTCACGAGGTATACAGCCCCCATAAGATAACAAAAGCAAGCTGTGTTAGAGCTTCCTGTCACCGTTTCAATCAATTCCAAACAGGCTATCGGGTGGGAAAGTCCCGAGGCTTGCGAAGACGTAGGTTTTGTGGTGTAAGAGCGGGCCAAGTCCAACAAATCACATGGTTGAAATACTCTTCGTACAGTCATTGTGCGCTCTGCAGTATAAATGACAGTCTGGTGATCACCAAGAAGCGAACGACAAGGAGACCCGCGGCACTGCGCGAGCAAGCCGAGGTGGCATTCGATACTCCCAACAGGCTGTCGTCCGGACATGTGGGCCAATGGCTTGGCTTGTGACACTTGATGTGCGCCATGATAGGTATACACATACAACAGGCAGTATATGTGTAGGTATGTGACAGGAAGCGCCCGTCATATCATTCACGTATTATACGGCCAGGATCGCGTTCAACACCTGCATGGAAGCTTGTCTATTAACAATTCGGCATCGTTTGCGAGTTTGTATGTAGTCAAGGACCAGAGGACACATCAAGTAAAGAGAATGGTGCACGAATGTTCAAAGCTCGACCACCAAGGTCGATCACGAAATGATAAATGATGTCTACCACTAGGAGGAAAATTGGGTGGATAAACCCTTACCCTGTATGAAGAACGCACCGGCTTTGTTTATCGTCGGTCATGTGACGTGCAGCTTCCCTTTTCATAAGGGCACCAAGTGACTTGACTGACAGGAGCAGAGGAGGAACGAAGGAAGGAAGGAAGGAGGGGCGGACATAGGCAGACGCGTGATTATCATCATGATTTTTCCAATTTTCAGCGAGGTTTGCAAACTCAAAACTTCACGATGCGTCTACCTGACAACATCCAAACCTTTCCATGCTAACCAAATATCATCGTGATCGATGTCGTCTTTTCGGTCAATTACCACTAGACCCACCTCAGCTGCAGGATATGTCGACGGGAACCGGAAACAGGGTTGGCTTCGGCACCCCCCCTGGTCAAGTCGCGTCAGGCAATTTGACACCAGACCTGTCATCGATCATCTCAGGGGCTCGGACATCGCCTAGCCGCAGCACCCCCCGTCTTGCAGGGTCTTGAATCTCGTCACCAGCCGCTGTTGCTTCTGCAGTCTATTATGCGACCTGAGTCGCTGTTTCATTACCAACTGCTGACCCAGAGGGCGATGTGGCGGGATTTGGCCTGTCCAGGCAAACCAAAGCCTTGAGGCCAGCCTGTCCCGTCCCCTGCACCCTTGCCTTGCTTGACACCGAATACCACGGCTCATGTAGGCTGCTACACTAGACACATTCCTTCTCAAGTTCCGGAAACCTTTTCAGGCCAATCGTCGAAGATGCTCCTTGCCAGGGAGTCCTGCACGCGCCTTGATGAACCAGCACATCCTCCGTGTTTCCCAAGGGCAGTTTCACCGCCCGTCCTCTCCAAGGTCGGCGATCGTATGTTTGTCGTCCGACGGATCCACGCAGATCAAAGGACTATCCGTGCGGACAATCAAATTCCACATTTTGTGTCAATCTTCAGGCCCATCCCGGATCTTACTACCACGCCAGATTCGCGAAGGTCCTCAGCTTGGATGGGCATCGTTGCGACATGCGCCTGCATATCAAGCCGGCCACGAGATAAATAATACATCCAAAAGCAAAAAAAAAAAAAAAAAAAAAAAAAAAAAAAAAAAAAAAAAAAAAAAAAAAAAAAAAAAAAAGTACACAGATCCAAAGGAAGCCCTTCGACCCGAAACAATCAGACTCT
>JAXOUE010000111.1:0-83350 GCA_036250105.1 Parasarocladium wereldwijsianum | reverse complement strand
TTTCCTCCTTTCGCGGCTCCCCCCCGCTTTTTTTTTGTTTTTTTTTTTTTTTTTTTTTTTTTTTTTTTTTTTTTTTTTTTTTTTTTTTTTTTTTTGCAAATAGCGACCTCATGGGCCACCCCTTGGCCTGGTTACGACTGATATGGCCGTCATCATCTAGCCAATATGAAAAAATTACTGGGGGACTGGGTCAGCTAATGACGACACGACCGGGGTGCCCACCCCCTTGTCTAACACCCGGGGAGCCGAAGACGCGAGCTCGTTGCCGTGTCTCCCGCAAGTCATCCATTCTCTTTTCAAAGAGCGTCATTGAGAGAATCTTTACGTGGATCTGTGATCTACACATCGTGGGGGGTAAGTGAGTCTGGGGGAGTCGATGCTTGGAATTCGGGAAATATCCATGAAAAAATGCACCCGTGAGGAGTATAGATCCTGTGTCTTTTGAAGTCAACTTATTCGCTGGCCACCGTGGAAAGGACATTGTCTGTGTGTATTCCCTCGATGACTTGGACCCCTACGCTAGAACAATCATCTCGTTCCTCACCAAATCTGCCGATCGACAATTATCCCGTCATTACGTCCGAAGCGCCCTATTTTCCAGCACTAAAGTGGTACACCCCCCTTCCCTTGATGCCGAAAGTCTAACCAAGAGATCACCGGCATCGATTCTGCTCATCTGCCGTTCTCGCCATTTTCTAGCCCACAGCACCCCCTGATGACCAATGCGGGAAAAAAACAAACGGGGAGGTCCAGTTTTATAAGAGCATCACATCCCAGACATTTGATGTTCGCGACAAGACACTGGTAATTTCCGCGCGAGGAGTGCAAGTTCCGTATTGTCAACTCTTCGTCCGACGTATGCACACCTTGGACGAGCAACCTGATCTTCTCGTCTTCGTGAAAAGGACTTGTGAAAAGACCTCGCGCTCACGATTTCACTTCAGTGCCCCAGCAGTTACGACAACACCCGGAAGCCTCGTGTACGCTCTTCTTCGCTGCATGAAAATAAGGGAAACAAACGGGGCAAAAAAGGAAGGAAAAAGAAGGAGAGGCCCGACAGCCAACACAAGTCACAATGTCCGCGCTCTTCCGTGCATTATCAAACGCGGCAGCAAAACCCTACCGCAGCGGCAACATCTCCCACCATGACGGCGTCACCCTCGACAACGACGGCCACGTCGCCTTTTCCGAAGACGACGTCGAGAACCCCAAAAATTGGTCCACCAACCGTCGCGTCTACATCACCATCACAACCTGCCTCCTCGTCATGAACGCCACCTTCGCGTCCTCCTCCCCCTCGGGCTGCTTCCCCTCCATCTCACAGCACTTTGGCGTCTCCGAGGTCGCCGCGGGCCTGACCATCACGCTGTTCTTGCTGGGCTACTGCGCCGGGCCGCTGATATTTGCGCCGCTGAGCGAGATGTACGGGCGGAGGTGGGTGTTCTACATCACCTTCTCCCTGTACTGGGTGTTCAACTTTCTCTGCGCCTGGGCGCCCAACTTTGGCGCTCTGCTGGTCGGGAGGTTCCTCACGGGAACTTTTGTCAGCGCGCCGCTGAGCAACGGACCTGGAGTGTTGGCTGACCTCTGGGGGCCCATGGAGCGAGGAAACGCCATGGCCGGCTTCTCGTGCATGCTCTGGATCGGGCCCGCTGTTGGTCCTATCGGTACGTATTTGATCTACCTCCTCTGCGCCTCTTTGATGCCTCGAATCGTAGCTAATGGATGTGAAGTCGCTGGTTTCTTACAACTCAAGAAAGACTGGCAGTGGTCTTTCTACGTGCTGCTCTGGCTCGGCGCTGCCACGGGCCTCTTGATGTTCACCATTCCCGAGACTCATGCGCCCACCGTCCTCCGACACAAGGCCAAGCGTATCCGCAAGGCCAAGATCGAGGGCTACGAGAATGTCGAGGCACCCATCGAGAGCGGCGACCAGACGCTCGTACAGGTGTACAAGGTCGCTCTCATCCGTCCATGGGTGATTCTGTTTGACACCATCTCTTTCCTTGTCGCTATCTACATGTCCGTTGTGTACACTCTGCTGTACATGTTGTTCAGCATCTATCCTAGTAAGTTTTCCCTTTCACCACAAATTCGTGGATGTTCAGTGGAAATGAAGCGCCCGAAACTGACTTTCATAGTCGTCTTTCAACAAATGAGAGGCTGGAACGCCGGCGTCGGAGAGCTTCCTCTTATCGGCACTGCCCTCGGCGCCGTGCTCGGGGGCGCCTTTGTCGTCTGGGACACCGAACGCCGCAGCAAGAAGGTCAAGAGCGGCAAGATGAAGGTCGAGGACTTTGAGCCCGAGGACCGCCTCATCCTCGGCATGGTCGGCGGCGTCGGCTTTGCTCTCAGCATGTTCGGCTTCGCCTGGAGCGCAAACTACAACTCGGTCCACTGGTTCGTGCCCACCATGTTCGGCACCTTTCTCGGCGGCTCTCTTCTTCTCATCTTTGTCGGTTTCCTCAACTACCTGGTCGATGCGTACCTCATGTACGCCGCGTCCGCCATCGCGGCCAACACCATCGCGCGTTCTGCGTGTGGCGCCGCCGCCCCCCTGTTTACGAACCAGATGTTCCGCGCGATGGGCATCGGTGGCGGCGGATCTTTGATCGGCGGACTGGCAACCGTCCTTGCGGTCATTCCCTTTGCATTTTACAAGTATGGCAAGCAGATTCGCATCAAGAGCAAGTTTGCCCCGACCAACGAGAAGCCTCGGGAGAAACTACAAGATGAGGAGGGAGACCCGACAGAGTACGCCGATGAGCATGGGCATAAGCTAGGCGAGCATGATGGGAGAGCTGCCAGCGAGGATACTGCGGTGAACGGTGCGGGCGAGGGGAGCAGCGAGAAGAAGAATGTGAACCGCTCGTCGCCAACAGATGAGAAAACAGAGACTGGGAGTTCCGAGAGTTCTGGGGCGAACGGCTCTGATCCTGAGAAGACGGAAAAAGAGTAGGAAAGGTGTAGTCTGGATCACGGAGTTGTTGAAACAAAAAAGGGTTGTAGAACCACGTGAGCATAGCATTGTTTGAGCGGTGCACATCCATAGCAAGCGTTAGAATAGACCAAAATCTGCATAATAGACACAGTACAACATACAAGAAGCAAGCAAAGCTTTTACACTTTTGTGACTCGAGTGAGCCTAAAACCTGCCCCCCAGCCTCGTCCTCCAAGAAAGATAAACACCATATCCAACAGCCCCCAGCACCGCAGCCCTCCCCACGAGCCTAAACAGATTGTCATTCGCCCTCGCCATCCCCCGCGAATCAAGCTGGCCAAACTCAACCCCAAAGCTCTCCCTATCATTCACGTGGGGAAACTCCTCCTCCACCAGCGCCCCCGTCGCCTCGTCCCTCCTCATCGGCACGTCGACCCCGAGAAACTCGCACAGCGGCTTCCACCCGTCCTTGACGCTAAACTCGAGCCTCCTCCCCTCCGGGATCCTCTCCCGAAACTCCCTGTACTGGTCCTCGTACCACTGCAGCGCCTTCTCCTTCTCCTTGCCGTGATCGTATGGCAGCGCGAACTTGACCATCGCCCCGTTGGCGGCCATGGTGCCGCGGGACACGGGGTCGAGGGCGAGCCTGTACATCAGCCTGATCTTGCCCCACAGAGTCTTCTGCCGCTGGATGTGCTTGTAAATGGCCCCCAGCACGCTCTCGTACCACTTTTCGGGATCGCGGTTCAGGATCACGACTTTGGCGTCCGGATACACCTCGGCGAGCTCCGGGCCAAACACCGCGGCCGGCAGATCGCACACGGCCTGGCACCTACCCAGCAGCTCGTCCCACTCTTGCTTTGTGAGGGCCGTCGACGGCGCCGCGGAGGACTTTTCGGTGTTGTACTTTGCGTTGAACGCTTTCACCCAGTACGGCCCGTCCACGTCGCCATTGGCCATGTTGGACTGCATGTGGTAGCAGTCAAAGATGCCGAGCCGCCAGAGGGCATGTCGCATACCTGCGTACAGTGTCAGCCATCCATCCCATCAATTTCACGCTGTTCACGTTGGCATCAGTGAGAAGACGTACTCAACGTGCCTGTCCTATGCACACCGCAGACGATGACGCGCATGGGCACGACGCGGCCATTCTCAGGTCCCAGCTCTTTGTAGCTCATGTTGATTGATGACAATGTTAGGTTTTCACTTCAGGGGACACCGCTCGAGCATTGACAAAGCGGAGAGAAAAAAAGTCTCAGTCCTACGGGGCAAAAGACAGGGAATGCAACGCGTTCCATCATCCTTCGGACCCCAGACGCCGCCGGAAACAAGGGGCTTTTGTCACGGAATCTCGAGTCCGCGAGCAGGCATGAGGTAAGAGAGGGTTAGGGTTATAGAAAAGGCCTGATGGCTGTGCTGGGTATCACTTAAACAATAGTCTCGACGTCTACAGCATCCATTTTTCTCTGCATCTCCTCTCTTTCCTTCTCCCAGTGCGGCCAGCCCTTCTCGTGCTCATGCGACGCCAGCTCGGCTCTCCACAGCTCCTCCATCCGCCTGCCCCCCTTCACCTCGCGCCAGGCATTCGACGGCTTCGAGCTCGGTATCACGCTCTCCACGCCCCTCAACAACATAAACCCCGGCGTCCCCGGCTCGGGCAGTATCTCGCAGAGCGCCTGCTCGGCGGCCAGCTCCTCGTCGTAGTTGGGCACGATCCGGCGGAAATGCTCCATCCAGTCCTTCCGGGGGAAGTAGTCGTAGTGACCCTTTGTGTACTCCCAAAACTCGGGGTACCACCCCGCGTTCTCCCAGTCGATGATGGCGGCGACGTGGCCATCGCGCACGATGATGTTGCGAGGCACGAGGTCCCCGTGGGTGAAGCAGGTGCGCCACTTCATCGTGGTGTGCATCTTCTCCACCTCCGGGCCCAGGACTTCGTTGATGTCCTCCTCGAGGAGAAACCTCCGCGACAGGAGGATGAGGTCGCGGTGCGTGAACGGACCGAAGAAGCGTGTTCCGATCCGCAGGTCGTGAGCAGGGTTGCCGAGCGCCGACGCGACCAAGTCCTCTGACGGCGGCTTCAAACTGCGCATCTCCTCGATGTAGCCCTTGAGCTCGCCGCATATCGTCTCCTTCTGCTCCTCCGACAGCTGGCCGCCTGATCTAAGCCACGCGCTGCTGAGCGTCTCTCCGCGCACGTGCTCCATCTCAATACACATCCGCCCACGCTTGTCAAAGTGCGTCGCGTAAACCCTGGGTACCGGTATGCTCGTGTGCTGTCGGATATATTCCATCGCTTCGACTTCACCGGGCACGCCGGATAGTTTGAAGACACGGCCTGGGCTGACTCGGAATACGTGATGATTCAGTGGTTTGTACAGGGATCGTCCGAGCCAGAGCCGCGTTTCTACAGACACGAGGCCCATTAGGGACGTCATGATCTGGCCCATCGCGGTAGTGATGGCTCTGCAGCGACGAGAAGCGGAATTTTGGTGAGAATCTCACTTCAGGTACCACAGATACGCGTGAACGAGACCAGAAGCCGGCCTCAGGAATGCGACTGCATCAGGTGTGAAAGTGATGCACCCAAAGTCGCAGAGGATCGCGTACACAGTACTAGTAGCGCTTGCGCGAACGAAACGATACAATTATCCAAAGAATCCACTTACTTGTATTATGTAAGCTCTCAAACACGAATGACAGGGCGCTGTTCACCCAAACCGGTTAGTTGACATCCTCAGGCTCGCGTGTTAGCCGCAGCCGCGCGCCTCGCACATGGTCAATCTGTACAGCATGAGTATCATGGTCAGAGGCTTTTCTTTGAGCTCTCCAAAAGACCACGGGTAGAAGCAAAACACAGCACATGGCAGAACTCCTGCACAGTCTCGGACGAGTGGTATTTCTGCTTGGTGAGACATTACGTAATCCAAATGCACCACATGCATATCCCCAAGACTGTAGCCTACACTTGCAGACAATCTTGCGCTTCTGATGCCAAACTTGAACATAAAACCCGATTACCGAACTTGACTTTAGGATCCTAAAGGTACGATTGAGAGAAGAAAAAAAAACGCAAAATATAGGCAAAAGAGCATACGCAACATGCCCTCCACATCCGACCAAAACCCCCCTGATCACCCCACCCTCTCAGTCGCCCTCTATCGCCGTGACCCAATCTCCTCCGACCCCGCCAAGCGGCGCATCTACAATCGCGAGGCCTACCACTGGGGTCTCCTCGTCGAGACCCCCTCTTCCCTCGACGCCTACGACGCCACCGATCGCAACAACCTCGACCTCGTCACCTTTCGCCAGGAGAACCCCCAAGGCATCTGGTGGCTCAACCGACGCCCAGACTACAAGTGGAGGGCCAGCAAGAAGCTCCTTGGGCGCATCGCAATCGGCGGATTCCCCCCCTCAGCCACGCGCGACGAGGTGCGCCAGCTGCTCGAGGGCGTCCCCATGCCCGCAAAGCACGGCCATCCCCAGGAGAGCTGCGTGACGTGGGTGGTCAACGCCATACGGGCATGTCGTGAGGCTGGGTGCTCGGGGAACTTTGATCTAGACGAATTCATGGACTGGGCTTTGGCGTATGCCGACAAGCGACTGGCAGATCCAGATGAGACAAAGGAATTTGTGGAGTACGGGTAAGACATACATATTGGCTCGTGAATTTGCGTCTTATCTGCAAAGTACCAGAGTGAGTGTGAATTATACTTCTTCTATTTACAACGGCAGAGGCAATCTAAGGCATTGTCGATTATCTATGCTGCTTCACCCTCTATGCCACCACTCGTATCTACCTCTGCAGGTTGATCTTGACATACGGAAGATCATCCACATCCTCATCGTTCGCGTCCGAGGCAACAACGTCCAAGATCAAATCCTTGTGATGCGCCGGGACGGGCTTCTTGGTAATGTGCTCGACCAGCTGGCTCATCTTCATCGGGAAGCGATCCTTTGTCTTCGAGGCAGGGAAGAAGCTGGCGTAGAGCAAGCTCACGCCAGAGCTCACCATGCTGACCTCCAGTCCCTTGTTCTTGAAGTCGTCCACCAGCTCCTGCAGCGTCACGTCGTTCATCTCAAAACGGTCCCAGATCTTGTCCATCGTCACTTTGCCCTCGGATCCAGTCCATGAGATCTTGGGGCTAGCAATGGGCTCACTGAATCCGAAGAAGGGCAGAGCGAGGTTGATGAACCCGTTCTTGTACTGCTCGATATCGTCCTTGCCGTCAATGACCTTGTAGAGCTCCATCACGACCAGACCAGTGACAAGCGCCGTGGTGGTTGCAATCGCGGGAATGATCTTTCCGGCAATAAACTTGGTGGTGTGACGGTCAGCAGGCTCAATCTTGTAGTTCTCTGCGCGCAAGTTGCTGCATGCGGTGAGGAAATCAATGTGGTGGTTTGTGTCGTCATCCTTCTCAAACTCGACTGGTGTGAGCTGGAACCCAGACAGCGTACTGGGCGCAGGAATGGCACTCGCGAGCTGCTCAATCTCCTTGTCATCATCAAATCCGCTGCCGGTGGCCTCGTTGGGGTCCTGTTGGTTTAATGGTCAGCGGGGAACAAATGCACACTCATCTCCGAAGAAACTTACGGGGTCCTTGTCGTCAGCCTGGATCTTGACATTGGAGTCAGGGGAAAAGTCGGGAACGATGACGTTCTCGAGCTCCTTCAGGTACAGCTCCTTGTCAAGGCCAGGGGACTTGATGTTGTAGTTGAAAGCGCGCAGGTTGGCGGCCGACACAATAAAGCTGAAATGGGTTGGGTTGTTGGCGTCAAACTTGACAGGATCCGGAGCACGCTTGGGCCCTGACCAGAATGGAGTGCCGTTGTTGGTGACAGAGTCCTTGGGGAAGTTGTAAAGGAGCTGCTGCACCTTGTTCACAAACTCGGTCTCAAACAGCAGACGGGCCCAGGCGATGCAGTCTTCGAACGTCTTGGGTCTCTCCGTGGTCAGGCTGTTGCGAATTGTCTCGAGCGTATCCTTAGGGTTGCCACCCTGTTTCAGCGCGGCCTCGATAAAGTTGGGCTGCGTCAAGTACAGGTTCACAGTCTGAGGTGCCTTGACAAAGCACTTTTCGAACATGTACTCCTTGGCCCACGCGATAGTGTGGTCAATCTTATTGGGGAAACTGCGGATAGTACACATGGGGAACTCTTTCTCGGGGGGGTCCTGAGACGAAGAGTAGGACTCGGTGAGGCGGGGGAGAACCACCTGGGTGTTGCCCTTGGTACCGAGGGTACCACTCTCAAGGAGAGGCTTGTGGAAGAAGATGCAGCGGCGATCCACGTACGTACGGGCCTCAACATTGTCGAGCGCATTGGTGACGCCGTCCAACCCCTGCCAGAACTTGGTATCGAAAAGATTCTCCGTATCAGGACTGACGCGCTCCTTGAAGCTGGTGATGTGACCATTGAGCTCGGAGTTCATGCGTTGAACAGCGAGGGCCGCGCGGTCACTCTTCATTTGTCCAACATCAGGAGTGCGGAAGAGGAACTGTCGGTTGAGGTTGCTCTTCTCAATAGAGTCCATGTCGGTGATGAAAATCTGACCCTTCGGTCCAGTACCGAGACCCATCATCGCCCAGTTCTTCAGCATCTCACATCCAATGGCGCCAGCGCCAACGAGGAACTGCCTGAGGTTTGCAATCTTCTCTTGGTACTCGGTACCAAAGACTGCAATTTGGCCGTCGTATCTGCTGCCGATGGGCGTGCAGAGCTCGGGGCTCCTCTTGGTGCTCGTGGGCAGCGACTCGAGCGAGTCAAAGTACATCCATTGGTTGATGGGATGGAACTTTCCTGACACGCCTTTAAGAACCTCTTGAGCTGTGATACCACCAAAGAAAGCGGCCATGGGGCTGAGGTCACCCATAGCTTGGTAACTGAGCTCTTTGAGCAGCTTCTCGTCAAAGTCGACCTCGATGCCCTCCGTGGCGGCGAATTTCTTTGCAGACTCGAAAATGATGGTCGCATCTTCCTCATTCATAGGCTTTGGCAGTCTGCCTTGAGCTTGCTGGAAGGCGTGCAGTGCCTGGAAACCGTAGTGAAGCTGTTGAGGTCGGTCAAACTTGGCAAAGTCAGACATGACAAATTCCGGCTCCTTCAGCGCAGCAGTGAAGCTCTTGAAGTCCAAAAACTTGGGCATCTTGACCTGCTGGTACATGCCGCCACGCTTGTAGGGGCTCATGCCAGAGACGTCGCCAATAGAGAAAGTGTAGGGGCCCTTGACTTCGATCTTGCGAGGCTCACAGCCGTTGAGACCCTCCATACCCTCAAGCTCGGAGAAGGTTACGTAGTCGCCATCCTCCAAGCCGTGTCGGGTCTCGTCGTTGGCGGACACGAGGCCCTCCTCGTTAATGCCTGCCACGATACCACTCAGAGGTGTTTCGCCGGTCGGGTCGATGACGGTGAATTTCTCGCCAAAGTCACAGAAGACAGAGCCGAAGAGACCAAAGGTGTCGACAGCAACAAAATGGATGCCCTTGGAGTGACAGTAGTCACCAATAGCCTTCTGTGACGCGATCGGGGCATTTGTGAGAACGACCACCTGGTAATTGTCGAACTGAGAGAGATCGGAATCAAGACTGGGGCCCGTCAGCTGAGAATTCGCACCGCGCTGTTCGAATAAAGAGTAGCTTACCCGGTGGACTGGTGTGCCTTGACAGGCGTGTAGGCGTTCAACTCAGCAACGCGAGGCACAGTCACCTGGTCTCGAGGCTTGCCAACATCGGCTGGAGTGAGGAAGAATTGTGAGGACAAGTCGGCAATCTGGACCTCTGCCGGGTCGTACAGAGTTAGGCTTTTGACACCAGCCAGCGCAATGTTCTTTGCGATCTCGACACCGAGGCCCTTGAGACCACAGATGAGAACGTTGGACGCGCCCATGCGCTTCATGGCCTCATGGCCCAGGACGTAGAGCTGGCGACTGTAGAGGGACTCGTCGATCTCGGTGTTGCCAACAACGGAATCGTCAACCTGCATTTTGGTCGCAGGGTCGACCTCGGGAGCCTTTCCGTCCTATGAAACGATTCAAGGATTAGTTTTCTGCACTGAAAACGCCACATGTAACCGAAGGTCAAGGCGGATAGCCGGGCTAGGCGTAAATAAAAGCAGGTTGGTTGGCAGAACATGAGGAAGCGAGTCATCGTGAACGACTTACAGCCATAGTGCGTTTGGTCGGAGAAATTTCAGCGTCCCCGTCGGAAAGCTTGCGCTTCCCTATAACGACTGGCTTATTGAGGGGAGAAATTTTGTCCACGTCGCAGACAGCAGTCGAGGCTGTCAATAATCAGTCGGAGCAGCAAACGGCGGGGCCCAGTCCCGCGGGATGCTGTAGAGAAAAGAGAATCGAGTCGTGACGCAGAAGAATCGTAGCTTCGTTAGATAATAGAAGACGTCTTTCCGGCGATAAATAGCCAGGAGTGGGAGAATGCAAGTAACAGGGAACAGTCTGGCTTGGATGATGCGAGAGATGGAGAAGAGTCAAGATGAGCTCGAATGCCGTTGGCGGCCATAGTGCTTGGTAACAGCCCCACCTCTGGCTCTGATGATGATGACGGGAGTGAGGGGCAACGCTGGGCCGTGAAGGTCGCACCCACTAAGCACCGTTAGTAACGCTGGAGGACGCTGGTGGATACTACAAGACAGTATTAAACGGAGGTCACGTGCGTGCCTGACCAGGTCAGCCGCAAGGCCGTGGAAGCTCTTGGAAGCTATGCGAACAATACCGTCGGCATTCAGCTTGAACCCGCCTGATGGGGACGGTTATGGTCGGCGCATCTGGCTGGGAGTCTAGCACACCACGGTCATGGCTATGCCACCAATTCAGGATTTTACTGTTTTGATTTATCCATGTCCATATTGCGATGATTCTTCCACAGAACTGCCTCGCAAAGGCTCGTCGTCTATTTCGATCCGTCGCTCATGACCAGACTTTTGTTATGCCTCAATGTAGCTATTTAAGCAATCTTCTTGAGCTCCACGTCGCTATAGAAGAGTCAGCTTTTGTATTGGTCTGCTATGCGTCGAGATATACTCACAAGATGAGGTCGGCGTTGGGAGGAATTGCGCCGGGGAAGCCACTGCTGTAAGTTAGTTTCTGTTCGGCCAGCATCGGATAAGGTGAAGCTCGTGGTGTGCTTGAAAAATATCGAGAAAGGGCGCTGAGGCTTACCGAGGGCCGTAGGCGTAGTCACTATCATAAAAATCAGCTTGCAGTCTGACACATTGCGAAACATGGGATGACCTACGAGGTAATGTCGAGACTAGCCTTCTCGCCGAGCTTCATGGTGAGGACACCCTCGTCCCAGCCTGTATATCACGTCAATTGCTGGCCATTTTACGCGGGTCGCTATTCAGGTTCGGTATGCGACGTACCCTTGATGACGGCACCGACACCGATGGGCACCTCGAAAGGAGCGCGGCCGGGCTTGTCAGACTGGTCGAAGCTGTTACAAGGTCAGCAGATTGCCCAATCGGACGCCCTTCGCGTCTCAGGGATCATACACAGCGCCCTTGTTGTCAGGCTTGGAGGTATCCTTGAGGAAACCCTTGTAGGCGATAGTGACCTTCTGGCCTTGGGTGGGAGAGGCACCGCTGCCCTCGGAGATGATAGTCTTGGTGACACCCATTTTTGATCGTTTGTGTGTGTGTGTTTTGAGCTTCGTTTCGTTTTGTTGATGTAGAGCAGAGTGACAGAGGGAAGAAAGAAAGGCGGCAAGTCGGGGTTATGGAGAGTGGGGAGCTGCCAGCTTTTATGCTAGGCGCCGACCAACGGCACAAGACGGTGCTTGTACCTGTCGTGCGGTGAAGCTCTGCTGTGAGGACAATGCTAAGGCACGCCGGTTGGTGGGAGGCGTGCCTCGAGGTGGGTTGGACTAGAGACAACGCGCTGACGCTGAGCTGTCGAGAGTCAAATCCCTGTCTTTGCCGATCATCTTGCCCGTGAGCCTTGGCTGTAACAAGCAGATACAACCAGCTGAGCCTGCAGGGTCCTCCCAACCGCTGTCAATTGACTATGTTGTCCGAGCCCCCGTGGTACCTCTCTGAGGGTGACAAGCTGCGGCGCACGAAAAACGCAATGGCGGGGCTGAGGGGCAACGAGGACCCTGAGCGGCGGATTGGAGTGACGTGACGCCCGCCACTTTGTGCCTGCAGAGGGGCAGACAAGTTGGCGTTGCTTTCACTGGATTGGTAAAGTGAGAAACTCTTGTGGTAATTGTACGGGAGACTCAACCCTACGCGATGCTCACGTTCGGATTCATTTTCGACTGGCGAAACAGGACTTCTTTATGAATTCAGACATTGCACCACAATCTGGGCAGGGTGGCCTCTTCGTGGACCCTTTCTAAGCTACTCGCAGAGAGACGCCAGTACCCCTCACACGACAGCTTGGCCCAATCAAAGGTAGGCCATGCGCGAGTCTCAAGAAGCCTGGGTGTCACCATAGCATTAATTATGTCTTCCATCTTATCCATCAAATTGCAATCACTTTTGGCGGAAAACTCCCGTCAGGAATGCCAACGACCCCCTTCGTTGGCCATGTCACGAATTCGAGCAACAGTCCAGGGTAGGTGACTGCACTCCGAAGAGGGTCAGTAGTCACATGACGTCATACAAATGCAGTGCACAATGCGGTGCTGATTAAACATTCTCGACCACGCAGCGTCGAGACTCATCAGTAACAATCAGTCTCAGTTCTGAAATTCCGAAATGGAAAAGCATTCTTTTGGATTATGAGAAATCAGCAAAATACAGATGACTGATCGATGACCGCGACATTGACCCCGAATCACCCGCGCGGGTGCCCCACATGAGCAATCATGAGGTGATGCTGATGAAGCCGAGCTAGTGACACTGGCCAGCCATACGGTGTGCCATCCAACGACATCGAAGTTGTTTTGTCAATGACTGCACGAATCATTCCTATATAAACAGACGAGGCACCCGAGGTTGAACAAAGTGTATATCAAAGCTATATTCCTAAGTCCATGTTCAGCAGACGAGTCCTCAGGTCTACCTCGCGCAATCAAGCATCATTTCGAACGTATACGACAAGGTCTACGCTTCAGAGACCTCTTCACTTCACACAACAAGCTACTTTGCCAAAACAGACGCGATCGTTCGCCATGGTGAGTTGTGACCACCGATGCCTCTGATTCTATCAAGCCATAGACAAACGAAAAGCGCAACACTGACCGCCATCATAGTCCACTGGAAAGGTTACCGACTGGGTCAAGCCCGGCGACAAGAGCGGAGAGTTCAAGCGCCAGACGAGCAAATTCCGAAACGCCATCTCGCGCGAGTCTGGGGCTCAGTTCCCTCCTGAGAAGGGGAGGTACCACCTCTATGTCAGCTACGCCTGTCCATGGGTACGTCTCTTCCCTCAACTTGCATTGCTTCGAGTTGCGAAGACGAATCAGGCTGACCATTTCCACAGGCTCACCGAACTCTTATTGCTCGTAAACTGAAGGGTCTCGAGGATATCATCTCTTACTCCGTCGTCCACTGGCACCTCGGTGAGGGCGGCTGGCGCTTCGTCACCAAGGACGAAGAAGGCAACGTCCCTGGCGATAACGTCGTCCGCGACCCTTTCCACGCCGACTTTGACCGCCTCGTGCAGGTCTACCACGAGACGGACCCTTCCTTTGACGCCCGCCCAACCGTCCCCACGCTCTACGACACAAAGACCAACACTATTGTCAGCAATGAGTCGTCTGAGATTCTGCGCATGCTGGGCTCTGAGTTTGACGACCTGATTGGCGAAGAGTACAAGAAGGTGGTCCTCTACCCCGAGAATTTGAGGAGCAAGATTGACGAGGATAACGACTGGATCTACGATATGGTCAACAACGGTGTCTACAAGTCCGGCTTTGCCACCACAGCGGAAGCTTACGAGAAGAACGTCCTCCGCCTGTTTGAGGCTCTCGACCGCGCTGAGAAGCACCTCGCGTCCACCGCCTCCGAGGGGCCTTTCTGGTTCGGCAAGACGATGACAGAGACCGACATTCGTCTCTTCGTAACCATCATCCGGTTCGACCCCGTCTACGTCCAGCACTTCAAGTGCAACATTCGAGACATCAGGAGCGGCTATCCGTCCATTCACGCCTGGATGAAGAACCTGTACTGGAAGCACCCGGCGTTCAAGGAGACGACGCAATTCGAGCATATCAAGTGGCACTACACAAGGAGTCACACTCAGATCAACCCATTCAGCATTACACCCGTAGGACCCGTGCCGAACATTTTGCCCCTGGACGAGGATGTTCCTGCAGTGAAGGGGAAGATGTAAGTGCTTCAACCCCGTCACAGGTCTCATGACATACTTTTAGGTCATGTTGTCACAAGTGCCGGCTTGCGCCAGAGTAGACTCTAGCATTAGTGATGGAAGAACTAGAGGAAAATCTGGCCCACTTGACAGGGTAATGAAGACCAAGCGATAATGATACCAATACGTAATGAATACTCTGACCTCAACCTGACCTTCTGACACTCGTTCGCGTGAGGCGCACTCCCAAAACCACCTCACCGAATCGTAATGCTCGCGCTCCCGCTGCTCCCCTGTCCCGTCTTCTGGTTCGTATACCCTTCCACCGCCATGATCATATAATCGTGCTGCCCGAGCTGCATATCCTCTCCCTGCCACGCGCGAAAGTAGTTCCCTGTCGTGATCGTCCCGCCGACGTGCGGTTCGGTGCGCACGCTCCAGAACTGGTGAAAGGTGGCCGTGCCGACGATGCTGGGCTGACTGACGCGCGTGAACTCGAAGATGGTGCATGTGCCGCCGTCGGTCTCGAAAGCGCCGTGCTCGGTTCAGGGCTCAGTGGGGGCGAGGTCGCCGTGGGACTCGACGACGTAGTACTCGATGAGGGAGTTGCGCGTCCAGCCGTAGAGTGCGAGATAGCCCGGACCGGTGAATTAGTAGGTGCCCGAGTAGTTGATGGTTCTGTGCGTCAAGTCAGCTCGGATCATGTCGAAGTAGTGAATGTATAGCAGGGGAAGCGAGAGGCGGAGGAGGACCGGTGCTGAACCTACCGCTCACCACCGGGCGACCAGCCCTTCCCGCAGACAAACCCGCCTGTGCCAGACCAGTCGACTGTGAACGAGCCTCCCTGGCCATTTTGACACGAATGCTGAATGGCACCCTCGTGCCAGTCACTCCAGGTGTAGTCGCCGCCACCCCACTGCCGGCGCGAGATGTCGACGGCGGCGTCGTTGGCTGGCTGGCATGAAGATGGGCGACGCCAGCGCGGTGGCTACCGCATGGAAATACAAAGGGTTTATAAACATCATAACGCACAAACTTGGATAGAAGACTTGTGATACTTCCAATGAGGTAGCTGCCTTTTAGGCGTGGAGTGAATCGCTTGACCAGGGGGTCGTATCACGTACTCGACCTGGTCTTAAATGCCCCTTGCCCGGCAGATATCACCATCGGTTTGGCCAGGCCACTCATACATACATCCCCAGCCTTTGATGTTTCACGAGATGATCTACAGATCCCTTTAGCCTGTGATATTTTCTCCGGCATTTCCCTTCCCTTCCCCAGATTTGGAACCCCCACAGACACCCCAACTGCCGATGCATGATCGGCAGACTACCACCCCTTGAGAGGTAATACCCGGGGATCAAATGCAACGCAGATGGTGTTTATTTCATAACATATGTATGAATTCAGAGAAATGTATTGTTTGTAATAGACAAACCTCTTTCCGAGCCAATTATACCTCCCACCAGGTATGTGTCTGAAGTCGTGTGATCTATAACAGAAGCGGTGCGCAAAGGCTATTAGTGATGTGCTTTCGATGAGGACAGAAACTCTTTCAGAGCTGTCTAGTTCCGAGTGCTAGGTTCGGCAAGTCATGGAAAGGGAACTTGGCTTTGCCCAGTCGAGTGAGGCCAGACCCTTATATTCTCACCTTCCGGCTCAAATGACGTGATCATACAATCACAGCACTAAAATCCTCCTCGTCGCTCACAAGTTGCCGAGCGGAAACACACTTCACATCACAGTCGCTTCAACTCCAATGACAATTCAGACTACCAATCCCGCTCAACAGCGTCTCTCTCAAGCACAGGCACAACACGCTCACGAAGTAGTCTTTGACTCGGGCACCTTCCCGCCCTCTCTGTGCGTCCCCATCCTGGTGCCCGTCTTCTCGTCGACCACATCCCGCTTTGTCAGCTCAGGTAGATTCTGTCCCGTCTTGTGCGCGATCGCAGGGCCGTCGGCAGGCTTGGACATGAGGTAGAAGAATACCGCTCCGAGAGCGAGACCGGCGGCTGCGATGGGGAGACTATGAAGTTGCAACCAGCGCACGTTAGCCTTTGCCTTTTATGTTTCCAAAGTGGCGTTGAATAGCAGCGTCCATGGGACTATGTGGAACAGAGATTGACTTACACTGTCTTTGTCTCCCCTTGCTTCGTCGCAGGCTGGTACTGGCTTCGCGACGGCTGGCTCTCGCCCTTATCACCGCCAGCACCCGTGCTCGCCATACGAACCCATCGCGGCGCTGTGCTCGCGACTCTTGCGGAGGTGACGTTGCGAAGAAGCATGCTTGATGATCGGAGAGAAGACATGATCAAGTCGAATACTAAGAAGACGTGATGAAAAAATAACTGTTTCTGTGTCTCTTGGTGGTCAGAAAGTGGTTTCGTGCGATTCGTCGGACGATGAAGCTTGGCAAATGGTTAGATCCTCCAGAAAAATGGTGTGAAGGTTTGCAGCAATGACGTGGATGGAACAATCGATCTGAAGATAAATCAAGAATGGCAATTCTATTGATAGAGGGGAAAAAAAAGAAGAAGAAAAAGAGGTGCTTAATTAAAGTTGCAACACATTGTTTGCTGCTCGCGAATGACGTGCTTCATGTATCATCACAGTCGATCATCATCGTCATCGATCACCTCCCGTCATGGAGCTCTCATCAGGGACCAGATCCCCGAGCTACAATGCGCCGCAACCCTATCGGGACTATAGATTCGGAGGAAACGGAGCACGCGGCACCCATTGAAAAACAAAAGTCAATTCACTCAATAGTTCTGCTTGGTCTCACTATTAGGTTTCCATGGACGGAACCACGATTGGAGTGGCCGCACATGATGGTTTTTTTTGGGGGCCGCTTGCTGGTCAGGGGCTGCCACCGGATGGAATGTGTTGGTTGATGATTGTTGCACAGTGCACAAGGTCTGCAGAGGGACGGCGAGTCAAGTGGACATCTACCCGGGGTTGTTCGTTGTGAGTTACTACACGTTCGACTATCCCAAGCTCATGCATTATTGCGATCCTCAAGGATAAAATATACCATAGTTGGACGGCATCTGTGCGCATATACAAGGTCGTTCGTTTACACGTTTCAAAAGGTTCTTCTTCGCCTCAAGCAAAATTACTTGAAGACAAGCATGCGAATCAACGTATCGTATAATTCAATCATCGATCCACAAAAGTCTGAAAACTAAGGTAAAGATCTCTCCAACGCCTGATCGTGAAATAAAATCGGACTCTAAGGAAAGCAAAAAGATTGTGTAACCTCTCTAGGTTCCCCTCAAAGCTTCCTATCCTCCACAAGGTCTCGAATATTCTCTTTGTTCAATGCGCCCTTGCTCCCCAAGCGGGGTAGCAAAAGTGTCAAGCAGCAGCAGCAGCAGCAAAACCAACCAAATGTGGGAATCGTTGTCTTCGTCACGCAATTGGCTAAAAAACAAACAAAATCCGCCTTCCTTCTTGTACTCCCAAACCCCTGAGTGCGTTGCTTGAAATCCGAGCTGTGTGCGCCAAACGTGCCGGGTATATGAGAGGAACGGGCGAGCAATCAACAGCGCACGAGATGAGACAGGGACTGAATTGCCAATGGAAACAAGAAAGAAATCAAGTCCGAACTGAGCGCCGGATCATCATCAGTCGTGCGAAGGGGGGGCAGTTTACTGTCGAAATGTTAGTCCAAATCTGCCACGAAGCACACATCACAATGGTCAACATACCTGAGGGCCCTGGGGGGGACCCTGGGGTCCGCCGTGAGGACCGGGGGCAGGTCCGCCGAACTGCTGGGGCCCGCCGTAGGGGCCAGGAGCAGGTCCGTGAGAAGGCATGCCCAGGTAGTGAGGAGGAGGGGGGGCGGGACGGTAAGGGGTACCCACGCCAGAGTTGTTCTGAGAGCGGCCCCAGGAGAGACGGACACGAGAGTTACCGATAGGGTAGCCCTGCATCTGGTTGATGGCCATCTCGGCAGCGTGGCGGTGCACGAACTGGACGAAGCCACAGCCCTTGCCAGGGGGGATCTTGACGTAGGTGATCTCGCCGAAACCCTGGAAGAAAGAACGCAGCTCATCCTCGGTGACGTAGCCGGAGAGACCGCCAACGAAGACGGTGGTGTTGTTGGGGTCGGTGAACTGGTTCATCTGGTTGGCAGGATTGTAACCTCCCTGCTGGACGTAGCCGCCACCGCCAAATTGCTGCTGGCCCCAGCCCATCTGCTGCTGAGGAGCCATGCCCGGGGGCATCATGCCGGGGCCGCCGCCGTGGTGACCGCCGTGGGGAAACTGCTGGTTGTTGCCGCGGTTCTTGGGAGTCGCGGTGGAAATGCGCATAGGGCGGTTACCGCAGTAGACACCCTGCATCTCGACGAGAGCGCGCTGCTGGTCGTTCTCGTCGGAGAAGCGCACAAATCCGTAGCCGCGGCTCTGACCGGACATGGCATCCGTCATGATCTTAGCAGACTTGCACGAGGGGAAACGAGCCTGGAAGAGCGAGACGAGGACATATTCGTTAACCTCAGGACCCAGGTCACCAACGAAGATGGAGTACTCGGGGCCACGGTCATCACGGCGGTCAACGAGGCCACCGCCGGAAGCCCAGTTGAGCTTGAACTGACGGCCAGAGTTGGGCACAGGGGTTCCGTTAAGCCCAAGAGCCTTGTTAGCGGCCTCGGGGGACTGGAACTCAACAAAGCAGTAGCCGGCGTTTCCAGAGTTCTTGTCACGGATGACCTTGACGTTGACCTGCTCACCGGCAGCAGAAACGAAGACGCCTTTGATAAACTGCTCGTCCATCCAAGGCTCGAGCTCACCCATCCAAAGGGTAGACTTGGGAGTGTCCTGACCGTTGCCACCAGAAGGAGGAGCGGACATCTCACCAGCTGGGGGAGTGCCGTTCTGGAAACCCATAGGGTTATTGGCAGGGCCACCGTTGGCAGGAGCGCCGTTGAAGGGGGTGTTCATATCCATGTTGACTGAAAAGAGAACCCGTTAGCAGAAGTTCAACATAGTCTGGGAAGATGCAGGGGAGAGGAATTGTGATTGAACGCACTGATGTGAATAGATCTTGGCACAGGATGCGATGATCAAAAGAAAAGCTAAAGGAAGTTGAGCTTTTAAGGCACTGAGTTGTTTGCGTCAGCTTTTAGTGAGGTAATGAGAGTGGCAGAAACGAACAAAGCGAAGAAAAGAGAACAAGTGCGTGAGTCTCTGAAAGCAAGAACGGGATTCAATGAGAAAGAAGACGCATAAAAGACACGGGTTGCTGGCTAGAGCATGAGATATTGGCCATGAATGCTGCGCGAAGGGTGACGCAAACGTGTGAGCTTGCGGGAGGGAGAACAAAAGACCAGAACGAGAGGGTTGGGAAGGCAGTGCGACGAACACGCGTTCGACTGTAGGCAGCCAAGCCGCACCATTTTGTGGCGCATCTGTTTTTCCAGCCCCATCATCTGGAACGCCTTCGACATTGTCTCCATCCGACAGTGCCACCTGGCCAGGCCCCCGTTTGACACACCGTGCCCTTGCGTGCAGCGGGCTCTGGTAAACAGCTTGAGAAAATCCCAAGGCCCAAAATGGCGATCTCATTGGGCCGAGCATCCCTACGCAAAGCCGACCCGCAACTGCTGGGCTCATGCTCGCGGATCCAGGAAAAGCTCGGTATTCGCGATGGGAATGTCTGCCAGTCGCACCCTCCCGTTTCTTTTTTCGATGCCGATAGCAGCCTTAAGACAAAGTAAACAAAGAAAGCAAAATAATTAACTTACGGTATGAAAACCAGGTAAAGTGTTGGGACAAAGAGGATCGAACGCTTTTTGACCATCAGTTGCTGCGGGACTAAAAAAAAAAAATGCGCGCATTGACATATGAACGTACCTAATGTCGATTCTAAACCTTGAACCCGGGATGCGGAACGGAAATTTGAAATGGCGAAAAAGATCGATAACCGACAACGAAGATCCAAGTCCGATGCTCCGAAAATCGAGGAGATAGGTGTCAACGGGTTGAAGACCGTTGGCAGAATCGAAATGTGAAGATGGAAGAGGATCTTTAAAGAACCGAACCTGGTGATAGAATTAGCATGATCGTGCTAGGAAGAATAATTTCCTTTTTTCGCAAGCTTCCGTGTCCCCGCCAATGTCATCGCTTGGCAACATTCCGAGTCTTTCCAGGCCACCACCGTCTGGCCTGTTCTCAGATTGCCCTATCCCAAATATTGATCAAACTCGCCAAGACCGACATCATGATCCGCCTGTGTGTGCTTGTCTGACTTGTCGAAAGCGAGTCGATCCGAGCGAGACGTAAAATCGAACGTGACATAGTCTCGATGAGAGCTTGTACGCCATCAACATATATGGTTTATGACGCAGGTGTCGAGCGACAACCACCTTCCTTTCCATACAGCCCTGGACAGCACCTCGAGGAGCATGTCGAGGTGGCTCGACCAGTGGACCGACCTCAATTGGCATTCGGTCTGCCCGGTATTGATTTTGGCGATGTACCGAAGACGAATGATGGCATGCAACATATGCTCCTCTCACTGTTGGTTGACAGTCGACTTGAGCGTTTGGCGACGTTGGAGAATTTTGCATCACAGCGGGGAGGGGCTGACAACGGATGATGTCAGTCCCGTGGAGCAGCTGTACTGCTCGCGACATGGTCGGTGATGGTTCCGGCTCGGGCATCTTGAACAGTAGTCGAGAAATCAGGTTTACGTTGATCGATGATTGCAATCATTGTCGTCGTCTTTGTCGTCGTCCATGCCGTCGGGGTGGCTCGAATTTTCGCCCAGGATTTGCCGGTCGCACCCACCAACAGACCACCACCACCTTGCCCACCAGCGACGAATGACCCAGTCCAGCGGGACACGGGAAGCAGTGCGAAAGGACAGGGGGAAAATCGAACTTACTTTTAGGCGCCAGTAATCAGAACCGCAAATTGCTCAGCCGAATCACCGAATGAACGCGCAAGGGAAAAACCGTAGCGGCCGTGGGGGACAGAGAACAATGACGAAAAAAGATGGGATGGGAAAGGAAGGAAGATCGTCGGAAGACGTGAAGAGAAGAACGAGTCGAGTCGAGCCTAAGGTCAGCTGCGAAAGCGGAAAGGCTTTTCTTTCCTTGCCTTTCCCTGGTCCTCGATTTTCGATGGGGCTCGTGTCTTATGCTATACCGCACCAAGGGCTAGTGACGCCAGGTACAGAAGCTACTGCGACAGCGCTGTACAACATGCGTGTGCGATGCAAGACAGGGCCCTCGCTGCCGAGTCGCGCGCGCGGGGACGAGGGCGAAAGAGGTGGGAAGGGCAACTCTTTGCAGCAAGCTCACTGGGCGGCATGTTAGCTGGGTCAGCAAACGGTGTGGGCTTTTATTTTTCCTGCTGAGATTATTCGAGACCGGGGTGGCCGCAGCGGGACCACCTCTGTGTGCAGGGCTCCGCTCTCGTATGTGTGAGGGATCTTCGATGATCGGAGCTTCTTTTGGTGTGGTTCACGTACCTGCGATGGACCCAGGAGGGCGTGGTTTGCTTGCTCAAGGCGCTGGAACGGACGGGCGAGAAGCGGCGTTTGCAGCCCACGCACTTTGGGGAGGGGGTGGAATGAGAGGACGAAGAGGGTGTTGTACGAGAGAGCCTAGCCGAGCTTGGCTGATAGCGCAGATGCTGCTATGTATATCATGTATTATTGTATATGTATGTATGCTGGGCTTCCTCGCGAGATGGGGCTGATACCGTGTTCGGGGATAGATACGTCTCGACGAGGTGAGAGCTCGAAAGACGAGGGCGGGCTGCGCAGGATGATTCTCACAGCGTGAAAAAGCAGTGCAGGATCCGCACGAGTCAGGGGAACCAAGAAGATGACAAAACAGAGGCAGGTGAAAAGACGGGAAGGCACAAGGCTCACGGGCTTGCAGAAAGTCAAACTTTGCAACGTTTCCGACTAGACACACAAACGGAAGACGAAGGCCGGGGAACATGCGTGGCGTGAAGAGATACGATGGAGGTGCAGGGCGTGCCGGACGCGGGAGTCTTGTCTGATCGTGTGCCCCGGGAGACACTGGACTGTGTGAGGACCGCGCCTCGTGGTGCAAGCTTTGCACTGGGCTGTGTGGTTCACCCCAGCAACGCCATGAGGCTTGACATGCTTCTACAGCTATTTGATATCTATCGGCAAGCCCAGCTCCCTCGCGGTACGACACTGCAAATTCAACGCAGCTGTGCTTGTGCACACAGGACGGATGGACGATTAGGCAGAAACATGCTGATAGCTCATCAGTGGCAGGAGCATTGCTAATTCACGCTCGGTACAGCCCCGCGATCACGCATTTCCAGAGCACTAGGGCAAGAGCGAACGCTTCCGTTCTCGCCTCAGGTCACAGACAGTAACGGCGCCGAAACGGAAGGAAGCAGTTGCAAACGCCGGAAAGAAGGAGCCGAGAAGGGGGCTGCAGCCTGGAGTCGGGGCTTCAGCCAGCCAAAGAAGGCGCAGCATCATCCGCGCAAATCCCCCGGCCACATGGCAGACAAGAGATTCTTCGATGAGCCAAAAAGTCGACTGCGATTTGCACGAGAGAAGACATTTGATCGATTTTAGACATACAGCTATAGCTGCAAGGAAGTAGACCTACGTGCTCTCGGATCTCGCGGTAGGCTCAACACGCTTGCTAGTCATGAACGTGGCTCCCCAGAGGACACTAAGCCCCCTGGTCCATCTTCCATTACACCTATCAGAGCTCGCAACTCCGGATTCTCGTCGACACGATAGCTTTGCTGCAAGTACGTACATGCAACGACAAGTCGCTAGACTGACCACTCCTGCTGCGCGCCACGTTTTCTCGTCAGCATTCACCTTTACAGTGCGATTGCCCCATCTGACCTGGCGATTGGGCTGCCTTGGTACCCAAACGCCGGTAATACAAATCATCTCGGCCCAGTATCCATGGACGTGAAGCGGCATGGTTGAGCTACGGGCAGAAGCAAACGGCCAACCAAAACGTTGCAAAAGAAGGCTTCATGCAGGGCAGGGGTCAAGCAAAGTGCATAGCGCGGAGCGCAACCCAAATCTCGATAGCTTCCCTTAAGAATTGGGCCTGTCCGCCAGCCCCATGAGCACATTGCGATGTCATTCATGCCAGCCGCCGAATGTCTCCGCACGCTGGCAACTGAGACAGCCAACAGGCCACCGAGCTGTGCCAGATGGTTGTCCAGGTATCGGGATGGACTCGATTCGAATCGGATACCTAAGCCACCCTCCCTCCATTCCACCGCCTCGATTGCTGCCCTCCCTCCCACTTCCGACCACACAAAGATGGTGCCAGCGTTCGGCCAAACTTTATCCAAGCTTTCGACGTTTTGAGCATGCTCCGGCTGCAGAACCACGGCTGCCTCGTCTTTTCGATCATTTGCGAGCGAGCAATCTCACAAGCGGCCTCAATCACCAGTCCACAACGATCGCTTCGTAACATCGATGGATTTGCATAAGTTTATCGGAATCTGGCCAAAAGCAGCATCGTAGCTGGTCGAGGGACGTCGTGCCGATCCACTCGTGAGGTGAGGGACGCGCACGCCGGAGCAGGGATTAAAGCGTAGTGCTGCAGCTCCATGCCGCTCGGACAGTCATGATGACGGTAAGTCTCCAGGGAGAGAACGCGACGATGGTACCAAGGTGCTTGCAAGTAAAGAGAGAGAGAAAATTCGGTGCAGGGCAAGGACTCGTAGCACTCCAAAGCTACCTACGACTTGGGATTTGTCGCTATGCATAGCATTATCGCCAGAATTGGCGGTTCAGTCCGCCAATACTACAAAGTCGCTGCAAACAGCGCTGCTGCTTCGACGACCCCAGACAGTACATACCCTACTTGCGTCGGGATGATATTGTTCCTGCATGTCATGGCTCTTTTCTTTTTACTACAGTAACCTACACCATCCATCGAAACCCGCTCGCGTTGACAAGGTTCAACCTCGATCAAAGTTTTTATGAAAGCTCACACATGAATGATGAATGACGAGATTCAAGAGCCAAATGACGGTAGCAGCGCCTGCAAGCGAGCCATGCGTGCCTAATTAAATCCATGCCGTTTGCCTCTCCCTTTCCACATCATGTCTCACCCTGTTTTATTGAGACGCCAAATATTTCCTTCCTTCTTTGACACTCTTATGGTAGTCGACTGGCGATGCACTAATTTGGTTCTTTGTTTGAACTCTGTGAAGCTGGTTAATCAAAAAAAATCTGAATGTTACGGTCTGTTTCTGTGTCAACGGCCCTTATGTTTTTTCGTTTGGTAGAGCACCAAGTCGTATCTACCCTTTTCCCTCCAAGATCACCCCTGCATTTCGCCTCATCTTTGTATCCTCACACCTACCCTACAGTCCTGTAGTTTCGTGTGAAACTCTCAATCAGTCGTGGATACAGGCAACTCGACGTGCCGCAAACGCCTCTTCGCCCGTGACCGTGGTGCTACTATACCATATCATGTTTCTCATCGTCCAGTGTCATTGGCGAGAACCGAGTCAGGTGGACTGATACAATCCTCGCCAAAACACTTTATGTCTAGATCACAATAGACGATGGGAGCCTGGTTAGAGATTGAGACGAGGGTGAATGTTGTTAGGAGTATACCTATGAGAGACGACGAAGATGAGGCTAGAGGGGCCGTGAAGGATAATGTCCAAGGCAATTTTTGAACGGTAGATGTGAGAGTTTCGGGGGCCACAGTAACTCGAAAGCCTTAACAGACGCGTGGCCACCCATCTAGACGGAGGAACTGATCACGCATTCTCACCGCTTTTAGTGCATACGTGGAGTATTAGGTATTACAGCACCGATGAAAGGGCATCGTTCTATGTACATTATAAGAGCTATCCCTCTCATAGCATGGGGAAGAAGCTTGGGTAGAGCTGTGCCGCAGTTGTCTAGCAGTAGGAGCGAGAAACATTCTCGCAACTGCGCAATATTAGCGTTATAGAGCAGAATAGTATGATCCCTTATTACAAAAATGCCTGAAAAAGGGTATTGCATTACATTGCAAGGGAAAGGAAAGGAGTATTCCTCTTGTAGCATGCAAAAGAAGCTTGCGTAAATTTGTGCCGCATTTACCTGCAACATAAGTAATCAACATCCTTGTAAGTGCGTAATATTGGCGCTGTGCAGCATACTATTATGGTTCGTTATTCACGCAATGCCTAAAAAGGTTATTGTCCTACAGTGTAAGGAGCAAGCGTTTAGAGAGCTGCCTAATGAAGAAGGTCTTATAAGGGGTAGGAAGTGTTAATTTTGCGGCGTAGTCGTGAAGAGTGCATGGTACTATGCATCGCTTATCTTATCGTGTAAATAGGAAGCATGCTTGGACGCATGCAGCATTCGGCTTGTAGCACTAATAAATTCTATGCCTAGAGCTGCAAAACATCAGCTTTTGCTTTGCTTTCTGACGAGATGTCTAAGAATAATACAGAAACATGACTGTACATGAATATTTACTTGACTTAAAGCTAAATGTGTTTTCTTCCTTGCTTCTATTAAAGCTGGAATATTTCATGACAATAGTATGGCAACGCTATCCTTACTAAAAACCATCAAGTAAGATGAATTAGCTGCGTACGTCTTCTATATACTTATGTGTGAGCGTACCTAGACAAAGATGTTACTCGCAGCTCAAGGATAGTACATGTAGAGTTCCTTTGTACTTATGTACATCTTCTAATAAGAACAAGGGTCTAGTAGATGCTACGCTACATTCCTATTAGTAGAAGCTCACGTACGCAATGATGTGGCTACTAGAGTAACTATGCTCAGGGTGGCCCTGGACGTTGTACTTGCATCCATATCTCTCATAGAAGCAGAAGTCTGATAGGCCCCGTCTCGGACTAGGACCCTTGCCTGATGGTCATGTGGCTAACTTCAAGGTCAATTTCGCCGTCAGGGCTAGTTGACCATCATGGATTATGTGGATTCTTCAGTACACAAGAAGGTTGCCTATGATCCTAGAGGTGCGAGGCAAGAATCTATAAAAGGGTCACGCATTCCCCTGAAGTGACATACTTTTGTATCTACACGAACAACTCAAAGGACTTTCGCAAATCAGTGAAGACAAACAATTTCATTATCATCTAGGATTCACATTCCTCAATACTTGTTACTCAATCTCCCTCCTCGCTCCCTTCGATTCAACGACCTGTCAAAATGCAACTGACAAACCTGTTCGTTTTTGCAATGGCCACCGTTAGCTCAGCCACTGCGCTGCCTCAGCTAGAGAAGCGAGCGTGCTTTGTCTAAGGAGAAGACTGGGGGTCTGCCAAGACATATGCCGAGGCCCAGGCTCAAAAAGCCTGCGACGGCGTCTTCTCCCGGGGAATTTGGCGCAAGGGCGAAAAGCGCGTACAGTGTGCCAACTTAACGAACAACAAGTTCGCGTTCTTCGAGCTTGGTCTGACGGGGAGTTCTGCCAGCGCTACACGCACAATCGGTGTCGCCGAATGCATGAGTGGCATGTTGAAGCAGACTGGGTGTGGCAAAGGGGGTGCTAAGTCCTACGATAACTGGGCTTACCGGTGAGTTGCACAGTCTTTCCAGAGAGCCATGGTACGCTCATTTAGCTGACTTTGATTCTCGTGCAGCGCCGACCCAAACAAAGGCCAGTGCCCTCGATGAATCACACAACTTTAGTGGTGACTGCGCGGCTGTAGAGTGAAAAGGATCACTGTGAGAGAAGTTTGGTTAGGAATTCTGTTGGGACGCACTTCAATGATTATAACGAGAATATTCAACATTATTGTCGGTTAAAAGAGAAATTGTCTAGAAAATAAGTTGCTTTGCATTGAGTCTCTTCCTACTTACTTCTCTGAGAGCGGATCGTATGACTAAAAAATTTTTGTCGGGACGCCTTCGCGATAGTTTCTGAGGGTTCTTTAGCAGCCCTGCTGCTCGGGTTGGAGCTGCCAAGGGTGGACTGTCTTGCATCCAGACAAATTGTAATTAAATGACCACGGACAACTTCAATCCTGTCATGCGAACGCGGAAAGAGACTTACTGGCAGCAAGTGATGATGCTTCCGCTTTGGAAATAAGAACAGAGTTATTTGCGCTCCCAACGCTTCAGGTAGGCTCATCTTGTATGTATAAGGAGTATCTAAAGGGTCTGCATATCTCTTCTAGTTCCATCCTGGGGGAAATACAGCTTGGTGCAATGAATCTCCAGTCCCACTTACCTGTATATATGACATCGTCCCGGGGACTGCTTAGGAACTTGGAAGTACGTTATATCTTAAGATGAGAAGTTATCAATCAGTGAGTATGTTCTAATATTACAGCCTTCAATGCACACAAGATGGCGATCGATCCCCAAAAGCAGTTTACATGTCTTGCTTTCCCCCAGTCAGCATGCAACTCCAGCGGACCAAATACCCGACATCGCGACCGTACTGTCTGAATATACACTCTTCCTGCCACGATCCGCGACTGCAGTGGAAGTAGTCGGATCATTGTCTGCCGTCATGGTCACATCGCCGTCAAAATGCTCATTCCTATGGGTATGAAATGCCGCCTCTGGATCCCCATAATCGTCCACCAGATCCTCTTGTTCCTTGCCCTGCGAGCCCTTCGAACGATGACTCGATGAGATAGCTGGGTTAAACAAATGACCCCCATCCCGATGATGAGGACTCTGCTTGAGGAGGTTTGATTGATGACTAGACGTCCGTGAACGAAAGCCTATCTTGGTGAGAGGCTTGAGACATGGTATTGACGCGGCGATGATAGCCGTGCAGATTTCTATGGTCGTCCTACGTCAAGTTAGGATCAGCAGCTTTCTCTAATCATGGCATTAAGTCGCAGGGATCATGATGTTACCAGATGGTGAGATCTGTGCTGTCATAGAGGAAATCACCGTGTTTCCCATACGATGTCAGGAAGGTGATCTTGACGATAGCTGCAGCGCATACACTGGTTCTTGTTAGCCGGAGATCTCGTTTCAGATCACTGAATCTCTCACAAAAATCCCAACGAAAGAACGCTCATGACAGCGACCTTTGCTTTCAGGTCAAGTTTGACTTTCCAGAGCATGGCAATTGGGAGCAGTGCAAAGACGACATCGGTCAACGCAGATATGCCTGATTACTCTCGGTAAGCTGGAGCTCCAATTATGGCTCAAGTTTGGAAAATGGCATACTTGAATTCACCAACGCGGCAGTCCGGAGGTTCTCTGGTGGGAGACACTTGCCCTCGACAGTACGGTCCCAGGTGAGCGCCAATGGCTGGCACTGAAAGAACACCGTCACTAATACCATTAGCACCCGAACTCATCTCAGTCTTTTCAACATTGTCCGAGCTTGCTTAACACTTACAAAGATTGCCCAAAGACGAAGCCACCGTAAAGGCGGTCCATCCTATCAAAAACCACCTAAGCTTCTTGGAGGCTGCAAGCCTCAACAAAAACAGCCCAACGCTCACTTTGGCCAGGCAAAGTGCTATCAAGCACAACGGTTGCGTGACAAAGTTGAGGTGAAGGCCCTTGGTGATGTTCGAAGGGGGCTGAATGTATTGCCAATGACGACCGGCGCCAAAAGCAACTTGCGGAATTATGATGCTCATTTCGGTGATCATTACGGCCTTTTATTGAAAAAATTCAGCCTCCGCCGTATTTGGAAGGTATTTGTATATATGTCGGGAAACGCAAGGTCGCGAAAGGGACAAATTCTTACCACTGCAGCTATCATTACCCAGTCTTCGGCTCCCATAAACTTGACGATCTTGACGCGGACCCAGATCCTGGCTATCACGCTTATGAGGGCGAGAATTGTGAAAGTACCGCACACAATGAGTATGTGGGTTCCGCGGTCAATGTCGGGCGGGAGCTCACTATCTGGCTGCATAGTGTTGGAGACGATCTCGACATCACTTTACTCTTTCAATAACTGAATCGTAAGATTATACACTGGGCCTCAGGGGAAAGAATGACTGTCAAAATCCAGGGAAACTTCGAGTGTTTTTGATGTGGCACGGATTACGGGCATAAAGTCGCTTTTCAAATTAATCAGCTACGTACGAGACAGGCTCCGGAAAGCCCAGACCATACGCTACTCGAGAGATCGTATGAGACTTTGGCCTATTGCAGAAGTCTAATTTTTGTTGGCTTTTAGAAGAGGCTCTGGCCGGATGTCTAGCATTCCATCATAGACTCATTCATTCTTGCTATAGTTGCGTAACACCAGAGTTTTACCTATGGTTCGATAGGGTTGAATTGACTGGCGAGCCGCGAACGTTGAAATACCATCCGCTGCCTTTAGATTATTAGTCTCGACTTAAGTGATCCCTTTTTTCCGAAGGAGATGCATCCGCATCTCGAGATGTGCCGACTGGAATGTGCCAGTGATAGCCTGGTGACGAGTCTGGGCGGTGGCGTTATAAACGGACCGGCGCCATCCGCTTCCGTCGTCTTAATGAGTTTTTGTCATTCTCTTGGCTCTTGAATTATCTCTACTAGTATAGCGGCACGAAATGAACGCGGGTTTGATGCGGAATCTATTCTCATCGGTACAGTCCAGAGCGCGGGTAGATAAGTCCTGCGCCTCGTTGGGGGACATGGGTGCTTGACCGTCAAACATGACCATTCCCCACGGAACGCCCGTGTCCAAGACTCGTCTGATGGAATGAGACACATTCATTAGGGGTTCAATACCCCACTCCTTTACGGCTGACATTGCGAATCGCATCAGCCGCCATGCAGCTGGGGCGGTGAGTGTCCCTCCCTGCAGTAGAGTGGCTGCTGCCCTCTGTCGATCATGCAGTGGCGTTCCGTGAAATTGAGGCCTTTAGAAGTCTCGATTGCAGCGCTCAAGACTTGTCATATGTATCAGCTGAAATGTGGCTTTCAACCCTGAATAAGCAGGATATCCGGCAGCATTGAAGAAGATCACCCTCCGACCCGTGGTTCATAAATGGCCGTCTCTGTCATCGCCTTCAATTCGCTACCTCAACCTCCTCAACCCGTCATCACACTTCTGCATCATGAAACTCCTAGGAATACTTTTTCCGCCTGTGCTGCTCGTGCCAGCAGTCACTTCCTCTCAAGCTTCCCAATTACGCCGCGCTGATGCCGATGATCAGGCTAGAGTTGAGCATTTAACACAGTCGATCACCAAAGATGTGAAGACAGAACTCAAATCCCGGGAGGAAAATTCCATCAAAGGCCCAAAGAAAGCAAAATGCACATCAAAAAACGTCGTTTTCCGCAAAGAATAGTTCGTCGCCTGTTTCCAGCGGCTCAAGATCGCGATGCTGACCGGTTCTAAAGTGGTTCACTTTCGAAAAAGGAGCGTCTCGGTTATATCAATGCCGTAAAATGTCTCCAGAGGCTTCCACCCAGGACGCCGTCTCATGTTTCTTCTGGCGCCAAATCACGGGTACGTTGCCAACATCATCCCAGGTGAATTGCTCACCATGTGGCTAATATCTGCGCTGCGTTGTGCAGTTTGACGATTTTGTAGTTGTGCATATTCAGCAGACGTTAAACATTCACTTTACTGGCAACTTTCCTCCATGGCATCGCTGGTTCGTTTATCAATACGAAAAGGCCCTACGAGATGAATGCGGCTATAAGGGCTACCAGCCGGTATGTTCCCCTTGATCCCTGAACATTCGGCGAGGAGAGTTAGCAAAACTCACGTTCTTATTTTCTCAGTACTGGGACTGGCCAAAATATGCACACGCACCTCAAGATTCCCCCATGTTTAACGGAGATAAGTACAGTCTCGGCGGCAACGGCGAGTTCATCCCGCACGACGGGCCTGTCATCGTGCCCCCTCCCGAGATTGGCGGAGACAATATCTCATTAGCTGCGGGTGTTGGCGGAGGGTTTGTCACAACTGGGCCATTTGCAGAAATGGAGGTTAATCTCGGTCCCGTAGGTGGTGTTGAAGGCGTCCCCCCTGGTCCTGAAGGTGGGTTAGGATACAATCCTCGCAGATTAAAGCGCGATCTTGGACCGGCGCTTAACATGCGATATGCCAACTACACCACGGTTTATGGTGAGTGTCTATACTTCGACTGTTGCTCATAACTGCCTACAAGTAATGCTAACGTCGCTAAGATTTGTTGACGAAGCCTAACCTGGCCGAGTATCGCTTGCTCTCGGAGGGCGTTCCATACACCGTTGAGATTGGTCCTCACGGAGGCATCCATTACACAATCGGGTAAGTCGACATTCATTTCTTCATACAGAGCGAGTAGCTGAGAGTGAATGCAGAGGGGATCCCGGCGGCGATCTCTTCACCTCGCCCGGTGATCCAGCCTTCTGGATACATCATGGCATGATGGACCGAACCTGGGCACTCTGGTAAGTGAACTTTAGTGGGACGACAGTGCCGCTCAAATCTCATATCTGTGTTATAGGCAAAACATGGACCGGAAAACCCGTATTCGCGCACTGGACGATGGAATGTACGGACATATTACGTGGGCAAATCAGCCGCCCTCGCGAAAGGCCCGTTTGAGTGATGAGATTGACATGGGGTTCGCGGGAGAGTCGACGACCATTGGTGAAGTGATGGACACGCTTTCAGGGCCTCTCTGTTATTTTTATGTCTAAGGACATGACCATGGGTCATGATTGCGCTCCTGTTCGCGTTGTTCGCGTTGTTCAAATGCGTTAGTAGTCTCTACAACCATGTTCGGATGACAAGTTGATACACAAAGGTTGTACATAATTTGCAACGTGTAGAGCAAGCATAATGTCTGGTTAAAGGGCTCTGTTGTTGACGAAACTCATCATATTGACATCAATCTCTTGCCTTTTCAGATGATAATCAAGATCTGTTCTGAAGCTGTCGAGTTTCGGGTATGATCACGTGACTGCACGAGTCCCGGGTAACCCGAAGTCGCGGAATTGGCGCTTCCTCGACTTTCGTCGTCAGCCATAGCAGCCTCATCGTGGCAATTTCCAAAGGCACGTTGTCTCTTCCAAATATGAACCATCTTTTGATTTTTCTGCGATAAAATCTCTGTTGAGCCTGCTGCTGAAAGCCTCAACAAGGTGCGCCATCGCTTTCCAAAATCTCCACCAGCCCTACTATCAGCTCAGCCAACGCACTATCACCATGGCTAGCCCCTCTACTGCGACTCCAGAGGACCGGGAGTTTGATTTGGTTCAGAAGCTTGAGTTTAGGATCCTGAATGTCGCGAATCAGGAGGAGAAGCTTCACGAGCTACTTCAAAAGTTTCTTCCAGCTCTTATTCTTAAGGTGGCTAGTGATCATGAACGTGTCCGCACAAGGGTATGTATACCGTGCTTGGATTGTCCAACTCAGATTCATGATGCTGACCTTCCATTCCAGACAATAAAGACGTTGCAGGGAATAAATACATTCATTCAGTCACCACAGTGAGTCAAACTTTTGGTCCTGGTCGTTATCTCGCTAACGATGGCTAGAATCATCTTGCCTGTTGGCAATTTGATGAAGCAGTACAAGGAGACAAACCATGCGGTCGTCCAGTACTACGATCTTCAATTCATTCAGCATAGTATTGAAAGAATAGACGATGTGGAGCGGAGGAGACTCATTTCCCTAGCACTTCCTGGGTGCTCGACACTTGGCTTTGGGCCCAACGCCAACAGATTCCTGCGTATCCTCTTACGACTTCTCCTTGATGTGAGGATACCTCCACGCGGTAGCAAAGATGACCAAGATTTGAGAGCACAGCTGGGACTTTCGGATGCCAAAGACGCTGCCTATCTGGCAAATTTGATAGGTGTATTTGTTCGGTTGAGAACTCCAAAGGATGCCAGCAATTGGCAACCCGACAATCCGAGCTTGTCCCAAGAGGATATCGCATGCTTCGAGGTGTCCGACCCCGCTTCTCATACAATTTTCCAACGACTTCACGAGACGAAGCAGAAGCTGGTTGCGTTGCTGGCTAGCGGCGCTTTCACGGATATGGAGAAGTACATCTCAGCGTTATACGCTGCCTCAAGCTACGACACCCGTGTCTCCTCGACCGGTGACGAGATCCTGAAGCGTTCATCAGTATCTCTCGAGGACAAAGCCGTCGTCACTAAATTGTTCAGTGACCATGGGAAACTTGGAGCCGCATACCGCACGAGAATTCTCGCCATGCTCGCAAGGTCTGAGGTTTCTACCACCATGTCCGCCGAGATTGTACGCGTTGTCGACCAAGACTTCCAGGACAAGAAAGAGCAAAAAGACGTTTTGGACCCGCAAAGCTCTTTGGAACGTGCAAAGCTGCACAACGCTCTGCTTCATTACCTGGGATGGGTTTCGCGAGTGTGCCAATCGCATAGCAGGAAGTTCGATAAGGGCGAGTACCTCATCAAGGTCATGCAAGCCTATATTGAGGCGCAGGGGTGGCCAAAGCCGAATGAGGAATCAGGCTCTGCGGACAATGTCGCGCTTAGATCCCGCGCGTACGAGACGATTGGCCTAATTGCCCCCGTGACCGACTTCAAAGCGAACGAATGGCTGATTTTGGCGAGGTGGCTTTTCTCGTCGCTTTCGGACGACCCTACTACAGATGCTGTCATCAATATGGACAGCGCACTGTCCAGTCTGACTGGGAGTATTCCCCCTGACATGAAGCCAGAAGAGCTCGTTCCGCTACTTCTTGAACGTTTCGACACTGACGAGGACGTTGCACCAGCTGTCCGCAGCACCAGACACGCCGTTCTCAAATGGGCTACGAAATGCTTACCCTTCTCCGACGTGTTCGGTCGATGGATCAGTATCCTAGCTGTCGCGTCGGGCAAAGATGAGAGAAGCGATGTGGTTGAGCAAGGCCACAAGGGCCTAGACCCATGGACGTACTATATGGGCAACGTTTCACAAGTCTCCTTGCCTGACTGGAATGATATGCTCCGTACTTTCTTTCAAACGAAGATCACGGCAACTCAAGCATATACTGATGATAAGAACATCTCTGATACCTTCCTGAATTGCAAGGGTTCCAGGGTCAAAGCTTACCCAATTGCGGTCGAGTACTGCAAGCGTATCATGTTCTTGTCAGCGCTCGACGACTTTGCTCTTGAGCCCGCGTGGATGCAGAAACTTGACAACCTTGTCAAAAATGACCTGGAAGCTCGTCAGAAGATTCGAAGCTATCTGCAAGGACTTTCCGGGGATCCTGTCGTTCTTCTACTGCAAGTTTGTCTGCGGGGAGTGTTCAATGGAGATGACACGACAGTTGTTCCATGTTTACGGCATTTTCTCGACATTGCGGCGCTCGTGTCCGAAGATTCTCTATCGGAGATTACGAAGGAAAGTTTCCCTGTTGCCGAACTACTCAAGTCGTCGAACTTTGAGGTTCGAAGACTTGCTGCAAGAGCTGAGGGAGTCTTGTTGTCTCACAAGACGCACACAGAGGATTACGTGCGACACAATCTGAAGGTAAAGAGAGATATGTGGGCCGATCGTTCTCTCGCCAAGCAAGACAACATGTATCAGCAGGAAGGGCCATTCATGTCCTGGGCCGCGACGATAACTCGGTTACGCTGGTGGGGTCGTCACGATCCCACACTGGATCTGGATCAAGGCCAGAACTACGAAGAGTTCCTCAAGGAGACTACCTCCACTGGAAGTGGCCCATGCTGGGAAGCGTCGACGGAAGCCATGGCCAACTTGTGGTCGGTCTGTCTCGGACTACCCAAGGATAGCAAGGACAACGCGATCGTTAAAAACGTGGTAGATACCTTGGATGCGGCAGCTAAAAAGGGTGACGAAAAGGCCATCCACGCGCTTGGCCGGCTAGCTGTATCCGTCTCGAGAGATGACGAGTTTGAAACAGGAGCTTACATTACCGCTCGGGGAGTGTTAGACCTACTGTACAAGCTTTACGAGCTCAAGCAGGTTGAAGTTCACTTTGCCATTGGTGAAGCAATTGCAACAGCGATTGCTCGCTGGGACTCGCATTCGTTGCTGCTTGAGATGGATGTTGGCAAATTTGATGAGCCTCTTCAATGGCGTGCCCGGAACGAGTTGATCACGGAGACCCTCGACAAGCTTTTTGCGAACTGTAAAGCAACCAAACCTTCGCTCATAAAGGCCTCCGGAATCTGGCTCTTCTCGATCGTCCAGTATTGCTCGCATCTCCCAGTGTTGCAGGCCCGTTTGCGAGAGGCACAGGCAGCGTTCATGCGCCTTCTCAGTGCGAGAGATGAACTTGTCCAAGAGACGGCGTCCCGTGGACTGTCCCTTGTCTACGAACGTGGCGATGATGAGCTCAAGAGTGCGCTGATCAAGGATCTCGTGGGTGCTTTTACAGGCACAGGGCCAGCCTCGAATCTCAAGGTTGAAGAGGACACGGAGCTCTTCGAGCCCGGCGCTCTGCCCACTGGAGAAGGCAAGTCTGTCACATCGTACAAGGATATTGTCAGCCTGGCGAACGAAGTCGGAGATCAGCGCCTCATTTACAAATTCATGTCGCTGGCTGCCAATGCGAACACTTGGTCCACACGCTCAGCTTTTGGTCGCTTCGGGCTCAGCAACATTCTGTCTGACTCTGATGTCGATCCCAAGCTTTACCCCAAATTGTACAGGTATCGCTTTGACCCCAACAGCAACGTACAGCGATCCATGGAGGATATCTGGAAAGCACTGGTCAAGGACTCTGGTGCTGTCATCGATACCCACTTTGATGCCATTTTAGACGATCTATTGAAGAACATCTTAGGTCGTGAATGGCGAGTGCGAGAAGCCAGTTGCGCGGCAATTGCAGATCTTCTTCAAGGACGACCATTCACACAGTACGAATCCCGCTATGCCGAAGTTTGGGGCGCTGCCGTCAAGGTCATGGATGATGTCAAGGGGAGCGTTCGAAATGCAGCCTTGAAACTATGCATGGGTCTGTCAAAGACGCTGGTGCATCAATTGGACGAGGGCAACGACTCGGCTGCGGCAAAGGCAATGATGGCTAGGGCGCTGCCTTTCTTGCTGTCTGACAAAGGTTCCGGCAGTTCGGTCAAGGACGTACAGGCTTTTGCAACCATCACTGTGCTGGATATTGCGAAGAAAGGAGGCAAGGCGCTGAAGCCTTTCATTCCCGAAATGGTGCAAGATCTTTTGGGACTCCTGAGCACCATTGAGCCCGAGGCCATAAACTACCATTATCAGAGGGCCGGTGAGGACAACCGGGATAAAATCGACCGGTTGCGTTCTCAGATGGTTAACCAGTCGCCCATTTCCGAGGCGATCGAGAACTGCCTGCGCTTTGTGGATCAGGATGTGATGGCTGATTTGGCACCTCGCCTCGAGAACACAATCAAGACAGCCATCGGAATGCCGACAAAGATTGGCTGCAGTCGCGTTCTCACGACCTTGTTCACCCGTCATGCCAACGACATTGAGAAAGTCTCGAGGCGGTTCTTGCACCTGATGGAAAAGCAGGTTATGGACAAGAACGACGAGGTCAGTCATGCATATGCTGCTGCGTCTGGCTATATGGTCAGGGCAGTATCTGATGAGTCGAGAATCCACTTTTTCAACCGGCTCCAAGAGATGTACTTTACTGCCGAAGAGGAGCAACGGCGTCAAAAGGTTTCTGATGTGGTCATGGCCGTCGCAAAGGCGTCTCCTGATCACTTCACCGCTCACCAGACCAAGTTACTTCCGTTTGCCTATTTCGGCTCTCACGATACCGACGAGTACACTAGCAAGATGTTTGCGAAAGTCTGGGAGACGCACGCAGGCAGTACCAGAACCGTCACCCGCTACGTCTCTGAGATTGTCGCTTTGGTGGAACAGGGTCTCGATACTGCACAGTGGGCGCTGCGTCACGGAGGCGCCTTCACAGTGGGTGCCATGGCTGCGGACGTGGCCAACGCCAGCACGGCCAGCTCGCAGATCAGCCTCCCCAATCTGAAGCTCATCTGGCCGGCTCTTGACAAAGCACTCGTGCTCAAGACTTTTAAGGGCAAGGAAAAGGTGCTTTCCTCCTTCCCGCCATTTGTCGAGAAGGGCAAGGCTCTGTGGTCTGAAGATGCCAAGATCGGAGCGCAAATGCGCAAGGTTGCCGTTCGAGAGGCGAAGCGAAACAATGACGAGTACCGTCCGCACGCTTTCGACAGTCTCTGGAAGTTTGCCAAGGCGCGAGAGGACCTTGACATGTTGGAAGATATTTCCGAGATTGTGGTGCCTCACCTGGACGAGCTGAAGGACGAGAGCGACGACAAGATGGACGTTGACGGTAAGGAGGATGTTATCGGCAAGACGGCAAAGAACGGATTCGAGGCCATAGCACGAGGCTACAACCGGGGCAAGATGGTCAAGGAGCCGGGAGCAGTGCTGAAGCAGTTGATCGGCACTCTCAAACCATACCTCGCGAGCGCCCAATTTGCGCAAATCAAGCGCGAAGTCTGGTACAGCTGCGTAAAGGACATGATGGGCGACATTGATGCCTCTCACGCTTCCGGCGCGGGGGATTCTTCGCTGACGATGGAAGTGGTGCAGAGCCTGGACGTGTCGCAGGGCGAGGTGGGCACCGAGACGCATCGGTTGAGAAGGGCAGAGGCGACTCTTGAGGTGCTGAGGAAGTTGCCGCTGGGTCTGCACAAGCCGGAGCTGGAGGAGGTGGTCAGGGGGGCGGAGGAGGCGGAGAGGTCGAGGGATGTGAAGAAGGTGTGGAAGACATGTTTGGAGCATATGGGTGCGTGAGGACTCTTCGATAGCTGATGAATATTGCAAAGGAAGGTTGTCAGAACGAATTGTTCATGTCGCATCATCATGGAAATGTATACCATGAGAACATAGGAATCATGCTTTATCTTTACTCATAATATCTAGCCTTGCGTAACATGCATATCTTTTGTTTTATATGGCCCTCCTTTTTTTCTCATCTCTCTATCACCCCATCATAATCTCATTTCTCACCCACAAACAAAAAAGCACCCCCCAACCTACTCAGGCTTCATGGTAGGGAAAGCCAGGACCTCTCTGATGCTCGCGTTGTCGGTGAGGAACATGATCATGCGGTCAATGCCCATACCCCAGCCGCCGGTCGGGGGCAGACCGTGCTCGAGAGCGCGGCAGAAGGTTTCGTCGACGAGCTGGGCCTCGTCGTCGCCCTGGGCCTTCTGGTTGGCCTGCTCCTCGAAGCGAAGGCGCTGCTCGGAGGCGACGTTGAGCTCGGTGTAGCTGGGAATTGTCAGTTTATGCTGTGTTGAAGAAGATATACTTTCTGAGTCCCGCTCTGTCTTTTAAGATAGAGAGGAGAAGAAGGAGAAGGAGAAACAGTGGGTTATATAAGGGGAAAGGAAACTTACGCATTGCAAATCTCCTTTCTGGCGACAAATGTCTCGAAACGCTCGCAGATACCAGGGATGCTTCTCGAGTTCTTGGCGAGCGGGCTCATCATCTGGGGGTGACCAGTGATGAACGTGGGGTTGATGCACTGCTCCTCGAGGAACTCGCCAACGAGGGCGTCGAGCATGCGGGCGTTGGTGAGGGGCGGGGAGCACTCGACGTTCATCTTCTTGAGGACGCTCTTGAGGAACTCGCCAGTCTCGGCAGTGTGCAGCTGGTCACCAGGGGGGAACTTTTCGCCGACAATCTCCTCGAGGGTAGGGATCATCTCGATGCGGCGCCAGGGTCCCTCCCAGTTGATCTCGAGCTCCTCGCCCTTGGCGGTGTGGTACTTTGTCTTGTAGGAGCCGTGAATGTGCTTGACGAGGCCGGAGACGAGCTCCTCGGTCATGTCCATGAGGTCGTAGACGTCGGCGTAGGCCATGTAGAACTCGAGAGTGGTAAACTCGGGGTTGTGGGTGAGGTCCATGCCCTCGTTGCGGAACTGGCGGCCCATCTCGTAGACGCGGTTGAGACCACCGACGACGAGCATCTTGAGGTAGAGCTCGGGAGCGACACGGAGGAACATGTCCATGTTGAGGTCGTTGTGGTGGGTGATGAAGGGCTTAGCGGTGGCACCACCAGCGATGGCGTTGAGCATGGGGGTCTGAACGGCGACGAAATCGCGCTCGTCGAACCAGCGGCGGATGTACGAGTCGACCTTGGCGCGGGTGATGAAGATGTTGCGGGCCTTGTCGTTCATCATGAGGTCGAGATAGCGCTGGCGGAAGCGCTGCTCGGGGTCCTTGAAGCCATAGTGCTCGTCGGGAATCTTTTGGCGGGGGGTCAGTAACGGAGTGATGACCATAAGACGGCATGCATGAGAAGACGGAGGCTTACCTGGTGCAGACAGGGTGACAGGAGAGTAACCTCGACGGCAGCAATCGACAGCTCGCCAGAGTACTCGCCAGAGCCCTCCTTGGACTTGGGGTTGGTGCGGGTAGGGAAGCCACGGATACCGATGATATCACCGCGACGCAGGTGGATGTGCTGCTCGTCAAAGCTCTCGGCCTTGTCGTCGACGTTGTTGCTCTGGGCCATGACCTGCAGGCGGACGTTCTGGTCGCGGAGGTCGTAGAAGAAGAGCTTGGTGCCGGCGGAGCGCTTGACGTAGATGCGGCCGGCGATCTGGATCTCCTTGGTCTTGTCCGACTCGCCGTTCTTGAGGTGGGAGAATTCCTTTTCGAAGTTGCGAATATCGTAGGTGACGTGATACTGTAAGTTTTGTCAGCTTTTCGTTTTCTTTTTCTTTTCTTGCTCCGATTTTTTCCTTTTGCTCCTTCAAACTGGATAGGTCCCCTACCTTATGAGGGTACGCCTTGCCCTTGGCGTGCAGGGCCTCGACGGCTCTTGATCGGATCTCAAAGTACTGTTCCAGGTCGTTAGCCATCTTGAAGCTGTACGATGACCTGATGATCCACGGGGTACCTGGTTAGGGGTGAGCTCCTTCTCCGAGTCCTCGGTGGACTTGGGCTTGGAGGCCGGGGCACCGCTGGCCGCCCTCGCCGCCTCCTTCTCCTTCCTCTCGGCCTCCTTCTGCCTGTTCTTCTGCCTCTTCTTGAGCTCGCTCTTGGAGATCATCTCGCCGGTGACATCGTCGAGATGCAGCTTGGCGACGGCATCGGCGGCGGCGTTGGCGTTCGCATCGGCCGCGGGGGCGGGGGGCGCGTTGGAGTCGGCCATGATTGTGGTGAGGAAGGGAGGGATAAGAAGACGTGGTCGAGGGGTGATGTGACACGGCTCTGCTTCTAGAAATGTATCAATAGCTGGATGAATGAGGAATCAGGAACATGGAAACTCACCTAGTATATAGTTGGGCGTTGGAGGGGCAAAGAGAAGTTATCACCAGAAATTGTCTGAGTCAACCCCACCACCAGCACCACCACCGAGTCACCAGCGCTCCGATGGCGGGGTCAAGGGGCCCTGGACGACGACCATTCATCCTGCGCCGGACAATAGTTGATCCGAGGATTTCACGCAGGACATGACGTGCAACTTGGAGACTGACGAGGGTTGACAAGGGTTGGCTGCATGTTGCCCATGTCGCCGATATTGGCGAATGCTGTAATGAAATGAACGGTATGCATGATATGAGTCAATCGTTATTGTTACAGTCAACGTCACAACCTATGCTGCATCAAGAGTTGACATATTGCTCGGGGTAGAGACAAAACTCGGGCACGCATGACAGTAGACGCGTATGTTGCCATGCAGATGACTACGAAAAACAATTCCCAATAAACACATAAAAAAAGGGGATGTAACCAAAACGTGTTTCTTCATGCAATGCGAAAACCCAAAAAGCAGGTATCGTGCTATACATACAAAGACTCCCTCCAAGGCCTTACATAACGGGATTCTCCCTCTCGACCCTCCTCCTTCACATCACCAAGAGGACCGACGCTCAATGACAAAACAGCCCGTGTGATATTCTTGACATGACAGCATCTTTCATTGTCTTTTTTTTTTCGATCGGTTCCCTTTTTTTTGGTCGACTTGCTTCCCTGTTTTGTATTTGTATATGTACGAAAAAATAGGGCTGGCTAGGGATCTAGGTAGGGAGGATAGAGAGGCCTCCAAGATGAGGAGTTTCCTTCCCGTTCAAGTGAGAGGTAGGTAGGTAAATAGATAGATGATGAGCTTTCGTAAGTGTGTGTGTGTTTGCGTAGGTATGCGTTTACAGAGTCTCCATCTTGTCGAGGATGGCGCGGGTGAACTCGTGGGTGGTGGACTCGCCGCCCATGTCACGGGTGCGGACCTTGCTGGGAGGTTGTCAGTAACTCAGACTTTGCAAAGAGTGAGTAAAAGGGGAAACCGGGAAGAAACTTACCCATCGGCAATCACGCCGTAGATAGCCTTGGAGATGCGGTTGGCGTGGTCATCAAGACCAAGGTGCCTGAGGAGCATGGAGCCGGACAGGATCAGAGCCGTGGGATTGGCCTGGTCCTTGCCCTTGATGTCGAGGCCGACGTGACGGCAGCCGGGCTCGAAAACTGCAACGTCGCGGCCCATGTTGCAGCCGGGCACAATGCCGGGGCCACCGACGAGCGCGGCGCCAATGTTGGAGAGGATACCACCGTACAGGTTGGGCATGACCATGACGTCAAACTGCTGGGGGCGGGAGACGGCCTGCATGGAGGCGTTGTCGACGATCATGTCGTTGACCTCGAGGGTGGGGTACTCCTTTGCGACGTTGTGGAAGGTGCTGCGGAAGAGACCGTCGGCGAGCTTCATGATGTTGGCCTTGTGGATGCAGGTGACCTTGCTGCGGCCGTTGGCGAGGGCGAAGGCGAAAGCGAAGCGGGCGATGCGCTCGGACTTTGCGCGGGTGATGATCTTGAGGGACTCGACAACGCCGGGGACGCTCTGGTGCTCGAGGCCAGAGTACTCGCCCTCGGTGTTCTCACGGATGATGCACAGGTCGACGTCCTTGTGGCGGGTCTGGTAGCCGGGGATGTTCTTGATGAGGGAGATGGAGGCGTAGATGTCGAGCTCCTGGCGCATGGCGACGTTGAAGGAGGAGTGGCCGGAGCGGTTCATGGGGGTGTGGAGGATGCCCTTGAGGCCGAGCTTGTTGCGGCGCAGGGAGGCGACCGACTCGCGGAAGGCGGCCTCGGTGCGGCCGACGCCGGCGGTCTCGACACCGGAGACGTCAACCTGCTCCCAGTCGATGGGGACGTTGTCGGCCTTGAAGATGGTCTTGACCGACTCGGCGACCTCGGCACCGATACCGTCACCGGGGATGAGGGTGACGGTGTACTTGCCGCCAAACTTGGCGGGCTTGAAGATGTCGGACTGGACGGTGGCAAAGGAGCGAGACGCGTTGGCGACGGCAGGGTTGACGGCGACGGCGCGGAGGGCCTGGTAAGCTTGTCAGCTGTGATGATCATCGGATAGGCGCAATCGACGATTATGCCCATGGGTTCCAGGTCCGTTTCCCACAGGCAGCGGAAAACAACAACAAATATGGACGACATCTCAACGCCATTCCCTCGCCAACACGAACAAAATCCAATAATCAAGACAATTGTCCAGCCCAGCCAAGCCGCACGAGGCAGCACCCATCAAAAAAAGAAACAAAAAACAGACAAAAAACAGACAAAACGCAAATCAAAAGGCACTCACCCCAGCCGTCCTCATAGATCCTCTGGACATCATCTTGGGCGAAAGAGATGAAGAAAAAAGGCTGTGTGTGGGAATCGGAAATATGTCGAGCCTCGAATCGTCGTCGTCGTCGTCGTCGTCGGAAGGGAGAATCGGGAGGAGGGGTATCACAGGCAAAGACAGGTTCAAGTCGAAAGGGAAAAAAAAAAGAGAAGATCGAGGGAAGCAAGAGGCTACGCAGCGACGAGAGCCGGAAAAGTTGGAGTTTGGCGCGGCGCTCCAAATCACGCAGTGATGATGGGGCTGCATATTAACAAAGACACAAGAAGCCATAGAATACTGCTGCTGGTGCTCCAATTATTTTGTCACCTTGAGGCCTCGGCCGTTGCGCACAGCAGCGTGTGGGACCCACTTTTCTCGACCTGCAACCAGGGGAGCCCCTCGGCGCAGCCCGGAGAGCGAGCCTTAGCCCCGAGCACCGCCGACCTGCCAGAATTTATGCCATGATTGCTTTCAATTCGAGCAGTAAAGACGCCCGTATCAATTCCAGAGTCATGTATCATCACAACTTCATATCATCGATCAAATTGTCCTGCGCGTTGTCTACGGTGCAATCTTCAACACACCACTCCGTAGCCTGAACGCGTCTCACCTGTCATCTCCACATTGGAAGCCTCACCTCACCCAGACGCGCCCAAAACGTCAAACACCAAAGCCCCTCGCGTGCCTGCACCCAAAACTCATTGTGACAAGCTTCATCAAACGCCTGCTACCATTCAGTCTCCTATTTCCCTCCAAAGGCTGCCTGTCAGAAATTCACTCGTGTCCGTGTCTCTGTACTGGCGCAACCAATCCCTTTGCATTGGCACAAAAACAATAAACCCGCGTGTTCATCAAAGCTATGCTGCTTCCTATGCACATCCTTCTTACGCCAGAAACTCCTTTACAAATCATAACCCCTTGATCATGGCTCATCTTTTTACTGTCATTCATCCATCCATCCATTCCACGCAGTCATGTGTCACATCCATCTCGTCCTGAACCAGCATCATCACCTCTGGCCCGCCACCAGCCACCAGTCCCATCAGTTCACCCACCCATCTCCTCCTCATCCAACGGCTCAACCCGTACCAGGATCTCCTCGAGCAACCCTTCCAAAAAACTCCCCACGTCCCGCCCCATCCCCACTGGCTCGGCCTTGTCAAAGTGGTCAATCTCCTTGCACACGTGCGCCAACTTGAACACCAGCTTCCTCAGCTTCTCGTGCGCAGCCTCCGCCCTCTGCTGACCCAGCGTCAGCCCCGGCGGCAGCGGTAGCGGCGTCGATGCTTGCATACCCCCCGGCGTGGCTTGCGTTGTTGTTGTTGTCGTCGTTGGCGTCGACGACGGCGCCGGCTTGAGGACGTGCTGCAGCCGAATCTGACGCCGCTTGAGCGCCTCTTCGAGCGCGGGGAAGATGACGTCGTTGAGCGCGTCCAGCTCGCCGTTCGGGTTCGCGGGGGCTGGCGACGGGAAAGACGACAGCGGCGCCGCCAGGGGAGAATCGACAGAGGGAGCGGGTGATTGGGGTTTCGACGGGAGAGGGCGCTGGCCGTGGTGGCCAGCGTTGTGAGCGGACGGTGCAGGTTGCTGCTGCTGCTGCTGCTGCGTCTGGCCCAACGGGCGGTACTGCGCTGAAGATACTCTAGATCCCTGCGGTGACGGCACGCCCCGGAACGGTGGAATCTCGGGCAGGTGCATCGGCACGAGCTTGGCCTTGGACGACTGTCTGTTGAGCGGGCTGTCCTGCGGCTGCGGCAACGGCCTGCTCGAGGCCTGCTGCGAAGGCGGCTGCGAAGGGTGTGCTTGCGGCTGCGCTGGCGATTTTGGGCTTCCACCCCCTCCCAGATTCAGTGCTGGAGGCGCGAGGTTGTGCAGATCCAGGTTCAGCATGCCCATGTCACGCTGCAACTGCGCCTGCAGCTCCTTATCATAATCCGGAGACTGCGACGGCATCTGCTGCGTCACCTTTGGCGGTCTCGGCGTCTCCTCCGACGCAGAGTCCCGCAGTGACATCTTCACCGGACTCTGCGGCAGGGGGACCTTGGCAGGTGAGCTCGGGACCTGTCCCGTGGCCACGGGCTTCCTCTGCGGGCTGCTCTGCCGCGAGTTGGCTTTCAGCGTCGTGTCAGGGTTCAGGCCGTACTCCCCACGCATCTTGGTCGGGCTGGCCTCCCTCCTCCTCTCGCCATAGTCCTCTGCGTTCTCCGCGGACCGCGAAGAGCGGGCATTCGTGGCCTTTTCGTCCATCGCGTTGAGTCCCGGCCGGCTCACCAGCCCGCCCCGATCGCCAACCAGTCTGACGGTGCCGAAATCCCACATATCCTCATCCACCTGCTCCTTTTGCGCTGACACCCCGCGGCCTGCTGAATCCCAGGGGTCCTCGTCCGCGTCCTTGTGTGTGGCTGCCCACCTCGAGTGTCGCTCAATCAGCTCCGTCAGATACGTAGTCTTCTTCGCCTTGCGAATGAATGGGTGCCGCAGCAGGTCCCTCGCCGTGGGTCGCTCCTTGGGGTCCCTCTGCAGGCAAATCTCGACAAAGTCCTTGAAAGCCTTCGTAAAGTTGCCCTCCAATCGTGGCGGCGGGTTCTTGGGGATCAGAAACAGCACCTTCATCGGGTGAATATCTGCGTAGGGCGGTTCGCCGTTGGCGAGTTCGAGGGCGGTGATGCCGAGCGACCAGATGTCGGCTTTGTGATCGTACCCGGACTGCTTAATGACCTCGGGTGCCATCCAAAAGGGCGTGCCGACAAACGTGTTCTTTTTCGTCATCGTCGCGCTCAGCTGGCCCGAGACGCCGAAATCTGCCAACTTGACCTGTCCGTTGGAGCTCAGCAGGACGTTGGCGGCTATACCAGGTCAGTTCTTGTGTCCCGTACCAGTAGCCACGATCCCGCAAAGATCAATGTTCTGAAATAGATCTCACCTTTGATATCACGATGCAGCTTCTTGTCTGAATGCAAGTAATCCAGCCCCAGCAACAACTCTCTTATGATGATGGCAATGTAATCCTCCCCAATCAACCCGGGCTTCATCAGATCCGCGCAACTGCCCCCGGAGCAAAACTCCATCACGATCCATAGCTCTGCTCCCTTGGCGTAAGAACCGTAATATTTGGTCACATAGGGCGACTGCAATTCGGACAGGATGGCAATCTCTTGGATGATATCCTCGACCTCGTCTTCCGCGCTCTCAATGTCGATAACCTTGATCGCAACGGCTTGACCGGATCGCTTGTCGACTCTGGGGGGAGTTCAACGTTAGCTATGATTCTTGGCTGACGCGGGATTTCGCTTGAAAGCATACCCTTTGTATACTTTACCAAAGCTGCCTCCGCCTGGGAAATGGGGGTCAGCAAGGTGGTAGATGATGCAGCTAGAGCTGATGGAGACGAACCAATGCAGAACTCTTTGCTGTAGAGAAGCTCCGGGTCAAGGCTCTCGGCGCCCTCATCCACGTCTCGCTCTCTCGAATCCATCTTTTGTTGAGTCGCTCTGTCCTCTTCACCTCTCGCGCGCAATTGCGTGGTTAACGACCGTTCGATTCGCGCTCGCTAGGCTGGTTGGCCTCGTCCGTATCTTCGCGACCAAAACAACGTCTCAATTCGCGGAATATGGTATTCTCGTTCTTCGTCAGTTCGTAATCTCGTGACTCGTCTCGTATCGGATCGTTTTTCGTCTCGTATGCAGGTTGATTGGGGGGGGGGGGGGGGAAACAAGCTGCCAGCTCCCACCGCCAAGTCGTCAACAGACAGCAACGCTACGCCTGCCAAAGGAGGTGGAAATGCTGTCCTTCAAGCCCTGGGCATCAATTCCGTCTACCGAACAAGAAAAAAATCAAAAGAGAGAGAAAGCAAAGCAGGTGAAATATCGACAAAATTTGGGGAAAGTGACGACAACAAACAACAAAGGTGCCCGCGTCAATAGGCCGCTGTTTATTATCGCCAGATGGTTGGGTGACAATGCACTGCTGCACGCACCGCGCTGCGCATCATCACAAGGCGGAAGAAACCAGCCTTGGTGGATGCACTGGAGGGGTTGCGGGGGGTGACTGTGGCTGACCATCAGAGAGATGAGGCCCCCCGCCATCGACCCCTGTCACTCAGCCTAATGCAAGACGCGCCCCTCGGCGAGCGAGCTCTCTTCTGTAATTAGCTGACTGTGATGCTGTTCCTGTCCCATTGTTGAATGAGACACTTGAACTAGCTGGCATTTTAAATTGGGAAATCATCAGCCTGTAAACACGGCAAATCGTGTCCAGGAACTCAAAGACAAGGCTTTGTGTTGCAGTCACGCAGGCATCATTGTCAGCCACTTGGTTCTTTGTTGACCTGGATCCCATGTAAAGGGCAATCCTATAGTGTAATGCATATGAGGCTGGCTTACAACTCCATCTATGGACGGCATCTCCGACTTGCGGCAATATTCTACCCTTCAATTGATAGTGGGAGCCCCTAGTCCTCGATAAACTCAATCATCACCGTTCCCTGCTTCAGCCCCGTCTCCTGGATCGTCTGGTCCAGAGACTCCATCAGATCCTTGCCAGCCGGCATCTGTTTCAGCTCAAACTCGATGCCCTCTTTCCCTTCGAGCGGCTCAGCCTTGAGCCATTCGTAGATTCGCCTCACAGGCTCTTGTAAACCAAACCTGCGGATGACACGGCCTGTGGGGTGGCGGAACTGGATCCTCGTTGTCGTGGCAGGGTCGTTGGCGGGCTCGGAATGTGGCTGGTCGCTGGCGATCTGCTTCCACGGGCTGGGCGCCGAAGGCTCCTCGGCTTCCTCCTCCTCCTCCTTCGCCGTCCCTGCGGCCGACGCCTTTGTCAGGGCATCAGGATCGTGTATGCTGGGGTTGCTAGCCGAGCGGCTGGGATCTCCGGGACCAGAGGCAGGACCTGCTGTCATGCTGTTCTTCAATGCCATCTCCAGCATCTCATCCTCTGTCATGCGATCAACGTCCACCGGTTGCGGCTGTCGGACACTAGCCTTGGCCACAGGGTTCTTGCTGTTCGCATCCAGACTGTACCGGTCCAGAAACTCGGCGACATCAGAATGAAACTCTGCTGCCGACGGGAAGGGTCGCCCGCTCCACGTCTTGACCTGCTCGCCTGTGCGCGGATCCACAATCCCGACATGAGGGTAGTTGTCGGGGTTCTCGTGGCCGCGGTTGGGAAAGTAGAATTGGATATACTCCTCGGCGTCCGGATAGTCCTTGTCGTACTGCAAAAAGATAAAGTTCTCCGAGACAATCTCCACGACAGCCTGGTCCTTCCAGATGTCGCGGTTGAGAGCTTGGCAGTTAAAGTCGTTCATGTCTTGCAGGTTGACCATGATCCACTTTTGGTCTTCCTTGCCCAACGCCCTGGCGTCGTCCCAGGAAACCTGGGTGATGAGGTCGTGAGGTGGCCGGAAGAGCTCTTCCAGCCGTTGTGCGTGTGCTCTCGATGCGCTATTGGTACTGCTGGATGAACCTGGACCGCTGGGGTCGTTCCAAATGCTCTGTGCAAAGGGTCCTCGGCCTGTGTTTTTCCCATCATGTCAGCTCACAATCATAAATCAGAGTTGCGGGGACTGAATGTACCTGGCGGTGGTCTACGCCGCCGAAGCTGCTCGAGAATCTCCGATGCCCCGCCGTCATCCTCCATCCCGTAGCCGCCGCCTGGCGCCACCAAGGTCTCCGTCGTCCTTGCAATGGGAGCCCTCACCTCATCGTCGCCCAAACCACCCGACGCTCCGCCACCACCACTTCCACCCCCTCCGTATAATTCTTCTTGCAGCCTCTTAGCCATGGCCGCGTCTTCTTCCTCCTGAGCGAGGGCAGCTGCCTGCATGGCTGATCTTCTGTTGTTGTCCTCGTCGTCATCGTCATCAAAGTCCATATCCTCATCGTCATCGCTGTCAATGTGGATCACACCATCGTCATCCTGCCGCCCAGCATTGTTTCTTGATCGCGCCGTTGTTGTTTGCGGTCGGTTCGTCGAGGTGGCGATGGTCGACGCGAGCTCTGGATTTTCGAAATAGAGGGCCACAGCACGCTCGAAATCGCCGCCGGCCATCTCGAGGAAACCGCGGGCTACATCGGCCGTGCTACTCGTGATGGCCACAAAGGTGTCGACGTTTCCGTCCATGATGTGCTTGATCGCGAGGACCACGCTTCAACCTCTTCACAAAAACTGTAAAGCTGTGATGAGAGGGGTCTAGAGTCTAGCGTATTCGGTCGTCTTCTGATCGGTCGGCTCGAGTGCGTGGAGCGTCGGTTCCTTATGGTTTGCCAGAAAGCTCCAGAAGCTTGAAAGTTCTCGAGAGGAAGCCGTAGTGGGGTGGTGATTCAAGCTTGTGAAGGCGTCGCTGGCGCTCAAAAGTTGCCTTATTATGACCGAAACACGGTTGAAAGTGCTCTAATCATGCAAACACTGACATCAACAAAACTTCACCAGAACCGAATGTAACGGGATAAGAAACTAGAAATCAAAATTCGCGGGCGCGAGAGCGTCGACTGTTGGGTACCGTGAGAGATTCCACAGCACTACAAGCGTCCCGTAGGCACAACAGCGGTGACGCAAGAGTGCCCCGCGATAAATCACGTGAATATTCCCTACCCGGGAGCTTATGAAAGCGAGATGCCGTGATCCAAGATCACGATCTCAGCTACTTTTTCAGCCAAAATCATTTGATGCGATGGTCAAAGAAGCAGGAATACGATATAAGAAGCTAGTTCAGAGTGATCAATCTCTTGGCAGCGGAACCAATGCGGTGGTGGCTACGGACACAAAAGCAGCTTTTGACCATACAACAGATCGCCCTCCACTATGATTTGGATAATTTGAACCACGAAGATCTTCGGTATGCGCCATGTGATAAGCCTTGCGACGAAAACAAAATCATAATAACTCATTCAATGATCAGTACCCTCATTTGAGATGCTCATGAGCAGGCCTAAAACCCGGCGGGCTTCAAGACTTTCCGGCTCACCGAGACACCACCCCGATGCACCGCCACACTCGACTGCGCCACGATATTCGCCACACTTCCCCAAACTTCCATCTGCACGGCACCGAGAAAACGACACCTGTATCACCATGAATCGCTCGCTAGATAATTCAAATCACATGCATTCCACCAGCCGCAGCGTCCCTATCATGTCTGTCTTGGCGACGATCAGGGGCCCTCCCTGACGTCTTTCCCTGTAGTGCGGTGCGTCGGGTGTTTGCGTCGCCACTTTGGGCACTGGGCCACGCTTGCGACGCGGCCGCCGCGCAAGGCGTTACGCAGGAGAGGCAGCCGTTATGGCGGAGCCCTGCCTTGCTTTTCAATTCCTGGATCGTTGATTCCTATAAGAGTGTGCCGACAACCTTGCTCTGTCATCCTCCTCCTCTCTCCCGTGATACCATTTTTTAACGGAGCGACTGTCACCATCCGGGCGCTTTGTATGTTGATCCATTCATCAGTGCGAAGATCCCCCAGCACCGAGCACTGACATCGTCATGAACGCCAGAAACCAGAATATGGCATATCCAGCCTCCATCAACAATTCGCTGGACGCGCAGGGCCTGGCCGGCGACCAGAACGGCCTTCTCGACCTGATCGACAAACTCCAGTTTGCCCAGCTCGACGATGTGAAGCTCCCCCAGATCGTCGTCGTCGGCGACCAGTCTGCAGGAAAGAGCTCTGTCCTCGAAGCGCTGACGGGCACGCCTTTCCCCCGCGACGCTGGCGCATGTACGCGCTTCGCTACCGAGATCCGCATGCGACGAGCCAAAGACACAAAACTCCGCGTGTCCATCATCCCCGACAAGCACCGACCACAAGACCAGCAGGAGAGGTTACTGCAGTATGGGGGCACTATTTCAGGGGAGTCGTCGTTCGAGGGCATGATGAGGGAGGCTACAGAGCTGATCGCGCCGAGAAATATCCCCGGCAGGTTCGCGGCAAGAGACATCTTGGTGGTGGAGAAGAGCGGCCCCGACATGCCCTTGTTGACTTTGGTCGACCTGCCAGGCCTTGTCAGGGTTGCGAACCGAGACCAGTCGTCGGACGACATCCGGACGATCGAGGCACTCTCCGAGCGGTATATGAAGAGCACAAGGACCATTATTCTGGCCGTAGTGGGTGGAAACAACGATTATGTTCAGGCGCCGGTCCTGCAGAAAGTGCGCCAGTTTGATCCCAAGGGGTCAAGAACGATCGGTGTTCTCACAAAGCCGGACATGACGGAGAGAATTGGGTTGGAGGGAAAGTTCATTGATCTGATCACGAATCAAGACCCTGCCAATGAATTCAAGCTCGGCTGGTACGTCCTGCTCAACCCAGGACCCAACGACACCTGGTTCACGCCCGAGGATCGCGCCGGAAAAGAGGCCGAGTTCTTCACACGCGGTAAATGGGCCGAATTGCCCTCTTCCATGTGGGGAGTCGGGCCCCTCCAACAGAAGCTCAGCACTCAGCTCCAGCGTCACATTGGCAAACACGTCAAGACGCTTCGTCGCCAGATTCAGCAGGCTCTCGAAAGATGCGAGCATCAGCTGAAAGAGATGGGTAACGCCAAAGACACGGTCGAGGAGATGCGATTCGAGATGGGCGAGCTTTTCACCGCTTCTTCGAACCTTGTGGTCCCTGCCGTGAACGGTAATTACAAGAATCCCTTTGGCGAACGCTTTTTCGCCCGCCAGTCCGCACCCAAGGGTACACCACCCCAGAAGCTCCGTGCCCGAGCTCGCGAAGAGTCAGAGAGGTTTGCGAAGCGCTTCCGTCAGCATGGCCGCAAGATCACCTTCGCCACCGAAAATGGCGGCCAGTCCCTCCCTCAAGCCGGTACCGTCGGGGACCGCTCAAAGAAGGAGTTTGCTCAGAACGAAGTTGAGCCCCTCCTTCGTCAAATCCGCGGTAACGAGCTGCCCCTGGACTCGAACCCGCGCGCGCCATACATCCTGTTCCAGGACTACTCGCGCAACTGGCCTACAATGGCGCAGGAGTTCAAGGAGAACATGGGCGTTATCTGCTCCGAGTTTCTCTCCGACGTGATTGCCTACGTCTGGCCGCTCCGCATGCGTGATCCGCTACGCTATCATTTCCTGGAAGTTCAGATGAAGACGCTCATGGAGAACGCCGACAAGGAGCTCAGTCGCCTCACGGACGACATGGAACTCGAGATCCAGCCTTTCGACCCAGAGTACGAGGACCGCCTGCGCAAGTGGCGCGCTGAAGCCACCGAAAATGAACTCACCTACACGGAAGCCGAGGAAGTACTCGAAAAGATGCTCATTTACTACGACCTCACAGCCCGCATCTTCACGCGCAATGTCATCACACAGGTGGTCGAGCGGCACCTCCTGTTGGGGATGCTCAAACTCTTCAATCCTATTGAGATTTTGCGCATGCCCAATACGACCATCGAGGCAATTGCGGCAGAGAATAAGGAGACGAGAGAGCGCAGAATCGCGCTGAAGAAGCAGAAGGCTGCGATTGAGGACGCAAAGAACGTATGCGCCACCCTGGCGATGAGGAGCGAACTGCGAGCGTACGAAGATGAGGCGGAGGAGGATACGGTCACAGATGACGAAGGCACCCCTAGGAGGGGTGTCAGCAGGCAAGGCACAGTCTCGGAGACGATGAGAAAGCCAGTGAGGGAGAGCCAGCCAAGAGAGCAGCCACGCGAGACACCTCGTGCGTCTGCCGAGGGCCCACGCGCCAGGACGCCCGCTCAAGCAGCACAGGCGCCAGTGTCACCCATCAGCGACTCGCCTCCTCGCAATGGAGCGCAACAGAACGGAACGCACAGCTACATGGACCCGCGTGGCTACTCGTACGATCAGCCGCAGGTCCCCCCTCCTGCGCCCCCGCCCAGGCCCCAGAAAGTCGCCGTTGACGAGGAGCGAGAGCGAGAGCGAGAGCGGGAGAGGAGCGAGCGCAGAGATTCAGACAGATACTATGACCCTCGGTCTGAGCGACCCGAGAGCGGGTATGGTGGAAGAAGCAAGGAGAGTGCAAGGCAGAGGCTTGCGAGCGCGATGAGATTCAACGGGCAGTAGAGATGATTGTCAGACTCAAGCCGAGGAGTCGCAAGTATTGTGAGAAGGCAAACAAATGTACGGGACATTGTGACCGTGGGGGCTTTCCAGCTGATGGCTTGGGTTTGCTGTAGCTTATATTGTTTCGAGCGGCTGTGTTTTCTTTTGATGATGGATTCCTGCGTTGAAATGGTAGATAGAATAGATTATACCCGCGTTATATCACTCAGTTCAGTAAACTGTTTACCAACCGAGTCTCGAATCAGTGTCAATGTAAGACGAAATGGTGATTCTCATACGTACGCGTCCACCAGCGATTCCCCCTCCCTTGAGAAGTGAAGCTCGACAGGTTTGGGTAATTTACAATGATCATAAGCATATAATTTATCAGCGTAACCAAGCCTGAGAGAGACCATGTGGTCTTCACAATCCAGACCTTGGCTCAGAATCTCCGCAGGCCCGAGTTTGGTTCTCAACAGTCCAACATCCCCTAGCCGCTCAACTGGAACATACAAGCTACCGCGAACCCATCTCAAAAGTCCACATGAGATTTAGTAAAGGCAATTAGATGAACATACTTCCCATGCATGATGAGCCACAAGCTCTCGAATGGGTGCAGGCCGACCGAGGCGTAGATGGTCGTGGAGGCGATGGACCTTGATGGCCCCAGTCACGAACGTTCTTCAGCGCAACTCATCAAGGTCCCTCTCGTTTCACCACCTCCAAGTTCAATCGGCCATTGAGATCAAATCATGCGAAAGGCCAGAGCCAAAAGGGTGCATGCTCTCAATGCCTTTATCATGATGCTGCCCCTCGTCGATGATTGTCTGCGGCTGGACCCTTTCTATCCCTCGTCAAACAGGTTCACTTGCTCATGACCACCGCAATAAGAAACACCAAAATGTCAGAAGCAGATATAATCGATATCATCATCGTAGGAGCCGGCCCCTGCGGCCTCGCCACCGCCGCCCGCCTCCGCGAACACACCCCCGCGGCCCTCTTCACCGACGAGGAGCACCGTCGGTATCACTGGATCAACAAGCACGGCCGCAACGTCTCCCTCCGGCAGGTAAAGTCAGGCAAGAACACATGTCCACAGCGAGGGGCAGCCCGGAAGAATAGCAGCAGCGGCAACACCCAGCATCGCATGCTCGTCCTCGACGCCGACGGCGACCGGTGGCTGGCGAGGTGGCGGCGGCTGTTTGGCACGTACGGGATCGAGCACCTGCGCAGCCCGATGCTGTGGCACCTCGACCCGCTCGATAGAGACGCGCTGCTGGGGTACGCATTCGCGGGCGGGAGGGAAGGGGAAATGGTAGAGATCAGGGGGTGCGTGGGGAGGGAGCAGAGCAAGCATGCGAGGAAGAAGGCGACACGGCAGTCGGGAAAGGCTTGCGGTGCAAAGTATGTTCACCTCCCTCTGAGAGTTATCCTACAAAAATTCACAGCATGGAGAAGCGAGAGAGAGAAAATACTGACAAAAGCTAGGCAAGACGCGCGAGTGGCCATCAACATCCGTGATCGGAACGACTACTACACTCCTTCGCAATCCCTCTTCTGCGACCACTGCGAGGACGTCATCTCGCGATATCATCTCACCCCTGACCTCATCCGCCAGGAATCCCTCACCGACCTCGATTTTTCCGTGGTGCCCGGCGTCTCCGTCGGTGACGAGAAGCTCTTCACCGTCAAAACCAGCTCTACGATCCGCTACGCCCGCTCGGTCGTCCTCGCCGTCGGTCCCGCCAATCAACCCGTCCTCCCTGTTCTCCCCTCCCTGCAGCCCCTTCTCGACGCCAACCTCACCAACCTCCCCTGCTGCCACTCCATGGACATCCAAACCTTCCCCGCCCCGGCTCTCCAGACCAGAATCTCCGCCGGCCACAAGCCCACCCACCTCCTCGTCGTCGGCGGCGGCCTCACCTCCGGACAGCTGTCCGACCTCGCCATCCGCAGAGGCGTCACCCACGTCACGCACCTCATGCGCGGCCCCTGCCGCGTCAAGCCCTTCGACGTCGACCTCGCCTGGATGGGAAAGTACAAAAACGCCGAACAGGCACGGTTCTGGGCCGCAGACGATGACGAAGAGCGGCTGCGCATCATGCGCGACGCGCGCGGAGGAGGATCCCTGACGCCGCTATTTCACAAGCGCCTGAAGCGGCACGTCGCGGCGGGGAAGCTGCGAATCATCACGGGGACGCAGCTCGTGGACGCAAAGTACCACCAGCCGGTGATGGCCGAGCAAGCGGGCGAAGGCGAGTGTGAGGAGAGACCCGGGCGGTGGACGATCACGACGTCGCCCCCTCAGCCGGATTTGCCCGAGTTTGACTACATCTACTTTGCGACAGGTATCCAGTCCGACGTCCTCTCTCTGCCGTACCTGCAGACCCTGCACAAGAAGCATCCCATCGATACAAAGGGCGGGTTCCCATGTCTGACGGAGGACCTTACCTGGAGCCAGGACGTGCCGCTGTTCATGGTCGGCAGGCTCGCGGCGCTGCAGCTGGGTCCTGCGGCGCCGAATATCGGTGGTGCCAAGATTGGTGCCGAAAGGGTCGCGTGGGCTGTGGAAGAGCTGGCGAGAAAGGAGGGCTGGGATGGTGAAGTTGAGATTGGGCAGGATGAGGAGGCGAGGAATTCGGGTGATGCTGCGTATGAGTACTCAAGTGGGCATGGGAATATGTATGGATGTCTGCGTGAGGAATCAGAGTGAAGAAAGATAAGTTGAACGTTATTGCGCCGTACGCCTATGCTGTTAGCTCTATGTAGCGTGCATTGATCCCGTGTTTTACAACTGTGTGCCACGTGGTGTTTGGGAGGTACCAGGGCGGCGATCTGTCATCACTCAGGGAATGACTTTGAAGCCCAACAACCCATGAATTCCTGTGGTTGAACTCAATGGTGGCGTCAAACTCGGAGAATGTGCCAGAAATGCAACTATCCTGTCCTCTCAGCATCCTGGGCGTGCCCTGACGGACCACTGACCGCATAATCGGTCGTCACAAAGGCTCTGTCGACCTCTGACATCGCCTCGGCACAGTACTGCAGTGTCTCGGCCACATCGTGGCTCTTGTTGAGCGGTGTCTTCTCGTCCAACAGCACGTCAAATTCGACCCATACGCCGTCGCCAGCGTGGTAGGCCGTGATGGTCTTGAAGCCCGCGACTATTGGGCTGAAGCGGTATGCCAGGTACGTCAGCTTGCGGATGGTGTCGTCTTCTGCGGCCTCGCCAGAGAGTCGGACAACATTCTCAAAGGAGGTGTGCCCCCAGTCGTAGATGATGTAGAGCGACAGCAGGCCGGCACCCAGAGGATCGAGCCACCAGACGTCCGCGTAATAGCCGATGAGCGGGAACAGCAGAGATAGAGTGTTGAAATATCCGTCCGTCTTGCAGTCCTGCACGAGAGCCTGAACCTGGGTCGTCTTGATGGGCATGCAGCAGAGTCCGATGATGCCTTTGACCACGACGGTAGCAACGAGCGCGGAGATGGCCGCAGTGCCGAGCATCTCTACATCCGCGTGATTCATTAGGCGCTGAGCAGACTCCTGGAGGATCTGCGCAAAGGAGATGATCATGATGACGGAGAACACGAGGATGCCAAGAGGTTCGAGACGGCGGCGGCCAACGGGGAAGCGGCGCCTGAGAGCGTCGAGCCGCCACGCGACGAGTTTGTTGGTTGTCCAGACGATGAGAGTGCAGAGGAGATCGAGGGCAGAGTCGACGAGCGAAGCGACAAGGGAGAGCGAGCCGGTAGTCAGCGCGGCCAGGGCTTTTCCGATCAGGAGCAAGATATTGGCACAAACGTTGACGTTGATGGCCAGCTTGGCCTTTCGTCGGGCATCGTTCCTCTTCTTCTGCTCCTCCTCGGGTAGCAGAGACAGCACGTTACCTTGCACATCGTGTAGTCCTCCCCTCCTCTCCATGTCTCCGTCGTGATCGGGATCCGGGTCCATGGACTCGAGAACGTCGTCGGCAACCGTCATGACGATGGCATCGACCTCGAGCCAGTCGTTCAGACGCTGGTTCTGCTCCTCGTAGAAGCGCCTGACACCCTTGTTCTTGATCTCCTTGAGCTCCTCGTCGGATTTGCGGAATGCTTCGAGCTCGTCACGGTTGATGCCTTTGAGCAGCGCGTCCTTGAGTTCTTCACGGCGGCGATCCTCGAGAGCGGTGCGGGCGGCATCTTTGAAGCGCCAAATGTTGGGACGCGGACGACCGGAATTGGTTGTGCCGTTGCTAATTTGGTTCTTGTCATGGTTGTTGCTGTTTTGCTTGCCTCGGTTCTGGTGATCTTGATTGTTGTTTGGGGCCGTCTCTTCGTCGTCGAGCTTGCGGCCGGCATTGTTGCGCCAGAGAGCCTCGTGACCAATGCTATTTTCGTGGCTGCTGCCTCGGTCTTGTCTGCCATTGGACTGGCTGAAGGCGCGTTTACCGACCATGATAGATCGTGACAGAAGGTCTGTGGGCGTAGAGCGAGCCGTAGAGGGAAGACTATGTTGTCAATTGGCTTTTGAGGGTACTGTGGAGGGATTGGCGAGATGACACTGCCAATTCTGCAAAGATCGTCGCTGATAGAGTGGTAGCTGCAGATCACGATATCGGCAATGGAGGGGGAGTTGAGGAGAAATCCCAATTACCAACTGGCTACGGAGGCAATGTCGCGATGAAGAGGCGGAAATACGTCGAGGATGAAGGAAAGGAAATGCAAGAACAAGAGGCTCCTCAGACCATAAGGAGCAAAACATCCGAGACGACGTAGGAGCAATGCCAAAAAGACAGACATCAGCCAAGGCACAGCTCGTAGCTGACCAGGCACGCGATGTACAACCACCACAGTGCAAGTAATTACTCATATGGGCATCGCGATGATAAGCTTGGCGCGCCGTGTGCCGTTCTGCCGGTCGATCTGTGTCAAGCGGTCATTTGGGGGGCTTCCTTCCTTCCCCTGCGCCGTTGCGATTCGATTTCGATACGCTTCGATAGGGTTTCGATCAGCTCACGATGAGCAGCAACTGGCCCTTGTGTGTCCATTCACTAGCCGCCAGCTTAGTTCTGTCTTAGCGAGACGCGTGTTGCGTTGTTGCTTTCCAGGCAGGACCCAGGCACCATGAGCGTGAAACGGGCCCGATGACGTAACATCACGCGAGCGCGTCAAGTTGCACCTTCCGGCTTGGCGTTTGGGATGCCTGCAGCCTGGACACGCGGTGAGAGAACCGCAGTGAATTGGACACTGGTAAAACGCACGCTGTTGGCCATATGACGTGAGGAGCATCCCCAGTTTCTTCAGACTCATCGGATGTGAAGAGAGTGGGCTACTTGTAATACAAGTATTTCGACTAAATCAAGCCAGCCTTATGCAGCCACTCTGTCGTCAGGACTCAGAATCCCCGGAAATTATACAGCCCGTTCCCCATCATCGTGGGTCTCCTCCATCGTCTCCGCAAGTTCCGACTCTAGGCAAAGTTGTCTGCAGTTCTTGTCATCTTTCGATTCTTTGCGTGATTCACCTTGAATTTGCACCTTCTTTTCAGGCGTCAAACTCTATATTCCACATGCTGATCTTGCTTCGAAAGACTGTCGATGAATGCTAGTCGAGCTGCTCGTGACGTCACCATTCAGGGTCTTGTAACCCTTTCAACGAAGGGAGCACCGATCAGCGCCGCCACGCCGTACATCATCAGAATGCCCTCGTCAACTTGGACTCTCAATGACACAGATACTCCTCTCCATCCCATCACATACTTAATCATCACAACCTAGGACTTTTCAAAGACCCAAGCCTAGATCTCTTTTGACAGCGTAGTGAACACCCACAAGACACACAAAACAGACACAATAAAAACCACAATGCCACCTTTCACTCGCCGTTTCGCCCTCCTCCCCAAAACCACCGGCCTCATCTCTCCTCTGCAGTACCGACCCTTCACAGCCACCCGTTACACCTCGTCTGCTTCCCCCGAAGACGGCGTGCCTGATTCGCTCGCCGAAAAGTCCTTCAAAGGAAAGACTGGAGGTGGCGAACCCCTCTCCAGCACTTCCAAAGGTGCCCCCGCGCAGCCCAAGGTCTCCAACCTGAGCGTGCCGGGCCAGGATGCCGAAGGGAGGGACAAGTTGACGGAAGAGCAGAAGAAGGAGGTGGACCAGCATAACAAGGAGTATGAGAAGACGCACGGCGACGTAGGCAGCGGGCAGAAGGCCAAGGGGGGCTGATCGCAGCTGCTCGGTGTGCAGGCACATGAGAATATCATTGTTTCGTTGGTTTAATGATGTACCACTACTGTCTTAAATATGGCACGAGGCTTTGGCTGCAAGTTGCACGGTATTGATTCATGACTCGCTTAATTGAGTATAATCCTCTCGAGTATCCAACCGGTCCGCTCCGTGCAGATTCAAGTCAAACGTCCTTCAGATCCTCATCCTGCGGCGACTTGAGATCTTCTCCCTGCACCACCTCGGCCCTCTCAGACTCCTCGTCCCTTTTCAACTCCTCGGCTCTCGCCTGCTTCTCCAAGTCCAGCTCCCCCTTCCTGGCATCATACCGGAGCACGGCCCCCAGCAATGTCTGTGCACCCAATGCGCAGTAGTACCGGCTACAGTGCTCATCCGGAGTGTGGCTCATTCCATTCCTCGTCGGCGTGAAGATCATGGCAGTCGGCACCCTTTTGCTTGCCTGGCAGCTGTCGTGGCCCGCGCCGCTCAGCATCCTCCGCCAGAGCTTCTGGGGCTGCGTTCGTGCCTGTTCATTGTGGCGCTCCTCCTCCTCCTCACCCTCCTCATCAGCCTGGTTCTGCTGTTGCTGCTTCTTCTTCTCGTGCTGCTCACGCTCCTCCTGGGTCATCCCCTTCCAAGCTTTCTTCGCCTTCTTGGGCATGCTCACCACCGCCGCCTCCGCAGCCTCCTCCACAGCCCGAATACACTCATCGTTAAACTTGACAGCCGGGCAGTCCATGAACGTCTTCCACTCCATCCCAAACTTCATCCCCTGCGTTCTAAAGTACTTCAGCTTCTTCTCCCAGTGCTTCTTAAACACATGCACAATTTTCTCCACCTTCTCCTTCTCCGGATGCCGCACGTCGAGCGAAAACGTCACAGACTTGGGAATCGTGTTGATGCTCCCCGGACTCGCGCTCACGATCCCCACCGTCGCCAGTCCGCCGTGCTTCTTGGCAAAGCTGCGCGTGCTCGCGATCATCTGCGCCGCCATGAGGAGCGGGTCACTGCGGTTCTCGAGCGGAGTGGTCCCCGCGTGCGAGTCCTGCCCTGTGATGGTGATCTCGAACCAGCTGTAGGCCTGCCCGCCGGTGACGACGCCGATGCTCTGCTTTTCGTTCTCGAGGATGGGTCCTTGCTCAATGTGCAGTTCAAAATGCGCAGCGATGGGGTTGGCGGTGTGCGAGGCTGGCGTCGTGCCGAGGTAGTCGATAGATTTGAGTTCCTGCTTGACGGTGCGAAGGGTTGAGGAGGAGGACAGTGAGGGGACTTCGGTGGTAGCGTGGGCTGTCGAGAGGGGTACGGTGCCGGCCCAGACACAGGAGCCCATTGTGGTCATGGGAAACCGGGCGCCTTCCTCGCTATGTTGAGTGAGCATGGATGAACAACCATTGAAGAGGATGAGAGGACTTACTTGGTCCAGTTTATTAGGCCGATGGGGTTCTCCGTCTCATAGCCACTCTCGTGGAGCGTTCTCAGCACCTCCAGAGCAGCGGTCATGCCAAGAATCCCGTCGTACCGCCCACCCGTCGGCTGCGTATCATAGTGCGATCCCATCATGATAGGGGGCTTGTCGGCTGCCCGCCCCGGCCTCACGGCAAACATGTTGCCCATCTCATCCACCGTGAGCTTACACCCAAGAGCCTTGACCTCCTCCGCCAACCAGTCCCGAACCTTCTTGTCTTGTTTGTCGAGAGTCAATCTCGACATTCCCGTCTGTGTGACGCCTCTAAGAAAAGCTAAGCCATTGTCCATTTCGGATTCATCCTTCCAGGGGGCATGAGAATAGAGAAAAGCGAGGGTGAACATACGAGCCGTATCGATGACCCTGGCCCCATTGACAAGTCATGTGAAGAGTCTCCATCAATCTGAATGGGTTGATCTTGAGGCGTGAAAAGTCCTGGGTTTCGGCTTTTGATGCGTAATGCCGTGCCACGGGCATAGCGATGAGCTTGGTGCTTTGGTGGGCAGCATCGCGAGGCCGGGACAGACACGTCCTTCGCAGAACGATTCGAGACATGACGAGCGATCTGATAACCAATTGACAGAATGCCACAGGCAAATAAGAGCAACGAGCCAGAAGTACTGTAATTGGAATGAAACAAGCTGTATACAGCTTAACGGTGACCGTCCGAGACCGGGCATCCTTGTCGTCACCAACTCCGGCCGAATCGGGCGAGCCCCGCTTCCCTCGGTTCGCAGGGTTAGGGTCAATCTCACTTTCTCCGAATAACATCATGACAAAGCACCAATTATCTCCGTACGTTTCTGTTCCAAGCTTCCGTGTTTTTCGCACCAAAACTGCTAGAAAACTTTAAATATGGCCAACGACGCCGAAGAGCCCATCTACCTCCCTGCCTCTAGCATCCACATCCATTGGAAGCATTTCCCCAGAGAATCGCCCACCACCCAAACACAAGAGAACAGCACCACCACCAACATGTCTGTCTTTCAGCCTGACTCCACCGCGCTCATCACCGGTGCCGCATCTGGTATCGGGCTCGCGCTCGCGAAGCACTGCCGCAGCTCCGGAATGAACGTCATCCTTGCGGATAACAATACCGAAGCTCTGGACGCTGCTGAGAAGGAGGTTCGTGGTTCAAGCCATGAGGGCAAAGGCAAGGTGATTGCGCAAATTGTGGATGTCAGCAAGCTGGAGGACTGGAAGAAGCTGCTGGCGCTGGTCAAGGAGAAGGTCGGGACGGTGGAACTGCTGGCGCTCAATGCTGGAAGGGGGATTTCGGGCCGGAGCTGGGGAGATGACGAGTATTTCAGAGAGGTAATGCCTCAGTCGACACCGCCATGTGCAAAGCGAATTGAGATGCTGACGATGGGAGCAGACGCTAGAGACGAATCTCTTTGGTGTGATTAACGGCGTCAACGCGTTCTTGCCCGTGGTCAAAGACGCCGCAAAGGCGAAGAAGACAGCCATCATCATCACAGGCAGCAAGCAAGGCATCACCAACCCGCCAGGCAACCCAGCTTACAACGCATCTAAGGCGGCCGTGCGGTCTTTGGCTGAAGGCCTTGACTGGGAGCTGAGGAATTCTCCCACCAGCGTCCATCTTCTCGTCCCTGGCTGGACCTTCACCGGCATGGTCAGTCCCCCATCCTGGATCCCTTGACTTGTCGTGACTTCGAAACACCAAACGCTGACACGGTAACAGACTCGCAGGTCCCCTGACGCGGAGAAGCCAGACGGTGCATGGACGCCTCTGCAAGTTGTCGATTTCCTCCTCGAGAAGATGAAGGACGACAAGTTCTACGTCATCTGTCCGGACAACGACGTGACCGAGGAGCTGGACAAGAAGCGCATGCTCTACGCCGCCGCCGAGATCGTCCAGGGCAAACCCCCGTTGTCGCGATGGCGGGAGGACACAAAGGACGAGGCGCAGGACATTATCGAAAATACCAAGGTGTAGTGTAGAAGGGTATATGTCCTTATCATTGAATCGTCGACTAGCTTAGCCGTAACGCCAGAAACGCCCGTGAATGCCTTTTCTCTCTCTCTCTCTAATCCAAGATCTCTGCGTCTTCTCTGTCCGCTCCGTTTAGAACTGGATCCTCCTCTTGCGACCCGTGTACTTTGATGACGCTTTCACAACCTTGCCCTTTCTCTCCATCTGCTCCTTCTTCTTCATGATCCACGCCTTATTGCCCTTCCTGACGTCTGCCGTCCTGCCCTGCTGTCTCTTTCTCATATCCAGCACATCCACGCCCTCCATCCCCTTCACCACGCCCGTGATATCTCCTCCCTCCGCAGCGCTACCCACCGTCAGCACCAGGTACAGCTTGACGTTCTTCGTACCCGGGTCGTCCTCGAGCAGACCCGCGCCAAACCCGGCCTTCACGGCTGCCTGCGTGATCATGTTCCTCTGCTCGTCGTTTTTCGGGTAGAACTGGCACACCGCTTTCCCGCCCCTCTTGAGCGACGCGTACAGCCCGTTGAAAAAGCGGCTCAGCCGCCCCGCGGGGGAGGTGTCGCTGCTCTCGGCGCTGCAGAGCCACTGGATCGCGGAGATGCTGATGGCCGCGTCGAATGTGCCCGCGCGGAAGGGCACACCCTGACCGATATCCGCGAGCATCAGGTCGCCCTCGACGTCGCGCTGGAGGGCCACGTCGAGCATGGAGGGGGACAGGTCCATGCCGACCCAGGTGTGCGGGCCGTTGTGCTCGGGGTCTTCGGAGGAGAGGATCTCGCCGGAGAGACCGGAGCCGCAGCCGACGTCGAGGATGAAGGAAGGGCCGGGGAGGTCGAGGAGCTCGAGGGCGCGGCGGGTCATGGAGGCCTGGATATTCTGGATACGGGACGAGGTCGTGTATTTCCGGGCTTCGATGTCATTGTAGTGAACGTCGGCAGCGCTGTTTCTTCCAGTTAGCCAAGTATTTCGGGGACTTTGATGTGGCTCGATCGTTGCGAGGCTCCGAGAAGAGAGAGCAGGCAGGCAGGCGGGGTCGTTGAGGGGGGACTCACAGATCATCCTCAGGGCGCGACATGATGGCGGTGTTGTGTGTGCTTTGCGCACGGTTTTATGACAATTTGCGAAGAGAGAGGACGCTCGGATGAGAGAAGCGCTGCGTTGGACGGCTCTGCGGTGCCCTGGATGGCGGTAGGATGGCGAGGGTGGTGGGCACAATTCAGCCATCTTCGAAAAGTTATGGTTATCGATAAAGAAACGACGGCTTGGAGGGTCCTGGTCGAAAAGACGGGGGGGCCTAGAAAAAGCGCGGCGAAAAAAAAGTCTTAAATAATCTCTCTCTTCTTCCCTCTTCTGTATTTCCACACTTTCTTTCTGCTTTGTCGCCGGAAAGACTGCCACAGCTCCTTTGTTCTTCAAAATGAGCTGTCCATCTGGTTTTCGATCTTCTTGAGGATCACAGCTTGTGCTGCCACACAGCGCAGATCTGATCCAGTCTACAACCCCAACCCTGAAGATACCTTCGGGAGGGAAGAATATTCTTCCAGCTTGGACCCTCTGTCCAAAAAGTCAGTTTCTAGGAGAGCTTGCCAACCCCAAGTGCCAGAGCCACGTCGCGCGTTTTCCCTCACCTGGACCTCACCAACTGGATTCTCTCTCTCCAACGACCAGCAACCTTTTTTCTGTCGTCGATCACGAGACAATTTCAGCATCTTGATATTGCCACTGCTGCTTGCACTGCTTGAAATATAGCATAGCCGACATTTTTGAGATCTTGCACCTCAACGGATCGTCATCATGTGGATTCTCCCCGTCGTAGGATGGGTGGGCACCCTCCTTGGGTTCTGCTTCCTGACGCTGGCGATTGCATCAGGTCTCTACTACCTCTCTGAGCTGGTCGAGGAGCACACGGTGATGGCCAAGAGGCTGCTCCAGCAGCTCATCTACGGCGTCATTGGCGTTCACCTCTTCCTCTGGATCGTGGATGGGTTCCCCTTCTGGGCTACGCTGCTGGGCATCTTTTCCCATGTGGTGTACTTGGGGAACATGAGACGATTCCCAATGGTGAAGCTCACAGACCCGCTGTTCCTGCTATCGTGCGGTAAGCTCTCCCACGTTGTCCGACTACCGAAAACCTCTGGATCTAACAGCTGGCAGTCCTCGTCCTCCTCGATCACTGGGTCTGGTTCCGCCACTTTTCCGAGTACCAAACCCGCGCATACTCCCGAACCAACTACTACGAAGTCGCCGACGTCCCCAACTTTACCCAGGTCGCCTCCTTCTTTGGCCTCTGCGTCTGGCTCGTACCATTTGCCTTGTTTGTCAGCCTGTCGGCCGGTGACAACGTCCTACCTACGATGGGTTCTGAGCCCGTCCGTGGCGCTGAGGGCAAGGGGCGTCCGCAGGGTATGGTCAAGGCGTTAGTGGACTGGGTGAGAGGCAGCATTGGCGAGCTGGCTGGCTCTGGTGGTATGGATCGGCCTTGAAAACAGGCCGAGACACCAGGGACCTCTCTCCACGAGTATTGCATCATATTGGGCGGCCTCGCGACACAGTCGTGCGACTTGATAGCTCGAACCCAACATCGGCTCCGCGAAAAAACCAGTCTTATCATCGGCACGACCTCGCGAACGTACTCAAAGGTATGTCAGCCCTTCTTCTTCCTTTTGTTCTTCTTTTTTTTTTATACCCTTGCACATTCCCGCCGCAAATGATGATCAAACATATCACGCTAGATTGTATTTGACAAGCGAAGCTTGTATGATCCCTTTTTCATAGTTACTCTGAAATGGCGCACCATTCTCTTATACTTGTCATCAGCATCCGGAAGTAACTTGAGACTAACGCAAAACAGTGCAATTTGCAGAAATGCATCACGAGACGACGAATCGGAACGAACATAGAAACAAACGGGGACATGAGAACTGTTGTTCGCGAACGTGATGTGTCTGATTGACGGTTGCGGTACGAACATATGCGTGAGAAATGGCTAGGCTATGCGCGCGTGAGATATTGCCGCACGCTATCAGCGGCTATGTTGACAACTGTCATCAAACGGTTTTTCCATCGACGGGATCGCAACGGTTCAAAAGTGTGCTTGTCAGCGGCACCGTCCGTTTCATGTCGTTCTGACTCGCAGGCCCTTGTCGCGCTACGACGACGGCAAGAGGAGCGTTAAACGCATTAAGGTTTGATGCTAAGCTTGGCATGCCAACCTGTCAATAGGATGCAATACGTGTTTTCCGATCTTGTACGTCAATTGACACCAGACCTTTGACCTCTGGCTTACGCAAAACCAATCGACGAGCAACGTGAATTGCGACTATCTGAAGCAATTGCAGACCGTCCTGATGCTCACTCGGACCCTGGCCCCGTAAAGAAAAAGAAACAGACGCACCAACCAACGAGCGAGCCCCTGACTAGACCAAGACCCCTGGCTAGATCATGGTTCACCACACCAGCCATCCTGGTTCACGCTTAGTGACCCTCTCCGTCGCTGCTAGTTTTCAGCCCTCCCTCTCTACAGACCTGCATTCCTCCCTCACTTTACCCTATATTGCCTTGATTACCCACATTCCCTCGCGCCCCCTTGTACGTGCAGTGTACAAGTAACACTGTCTCTTGCTAAGCTTTCCTCGCGTGTGCACGCCAAGTGTTGGTCGGGCGAGTTCTAGTCCCCGTGCCTGGCGTCCCTGGAAAACCCTTTCTTTTTGGCTGCTGCCAAACCCGTCTTCCGCGCCCAGGCCTCCCCCCATTCCTGGCTATCCCCCTTCATTCTTCCTCACTGTCTCTCCCGTGCTGTTGATTGATTGATTAATTTATTTGTGTTTTTTGCCCCTTCTTCTTTTTCCTATTTTGGGGGAAATCGCCTTTCGCCGGCGATGCTTTAGAGATCCACGTCCTCCCACCCAGACATCACAATCACCTCCTTGGGGTTTCCCGCGAGGCAGAGGGACAGCCGACGGCGGATTAACGACAGACCCTCTCGTATTTCTTTGGTGACGCTGCTTGAATCGTTATGACCGTCGATGTAAGTGTCTCATGACAGCGATCTCTTGCCAAGTCTCTTTCTCTCGCGCACTCGCGCATGCCCCTGACTTGGTCTTCTGTTGGCACTGTCTCCTCGGTTTGCGCGTCGCGACAACCGAGGGCATCCAGTTCACACCTTCACTTTGCTGACCATTGAATCCAAAAAGCAGGAGCAGCACGAAGCCGGCAACGGCCTTCTCGCCGACGACGAATCCCTTCTCCCGTCCCCTGGCTTCCGCCGCCAACGCCGCACGCTCCTCTCCTCCATCCTCCAGCCCTTCCGCCTCTCCAAGCGCCAGTCTCTCCTCCTCTACACCACCATAGCCGTCGCTTTACTCCTCTTCTTCGGCGGCATACCCGACTTCCAAGCATCACGCCTCGATCGCATGAAATTCCCCCAGCGCGCGCTCCACGTCTCACATTTGCGGCACCTGGCAAGCGGCCCGGACGGAACAAAGGAACAGGACCTGGTGGCAGGAGAGAACCATGCCGTGATCATCAACTTGCCAAAGGAGAAGGGGGACTTTAAGTGGGTGGACACGGAGACGAGAAAGGAGTTTGCGCAGGTGATGACGGGCGGGCTGAGGAACGCGGCGCTGGGGAGGATGCCGGGCGGAGGGGCGTACGATATGCTGGTGATCGGGCAGGGCAAGAGCAATCTGTTTGAGGATCACAAGGAGAGCAAAGATAACATCAACACCACGATGGTTGGGTGAGTACCCCTTCTCGCAGTTTCGCGGGACAGAGAAAGCCCTGTGATTCCCACCATGGGGAAAAGATGGCGCACTGACACATACGCACAGGTTCTTCGTCACCTACGACCACGTCCTCGAGGAGTGGAAACGTGCCGGCCCCGAACCCGAGATTCTTTCACTCCCCGCATGGCGCCAAACCCCTCCCTCGTGTGAGGGTGCCCTCGCCACCACCGCCGGCCCTCTTGAGGCGCGTTTCTTGTGGTCCGACGCCGGCGAGCCGCTTGCCTTCTTTGAAACTACGTCTTCTACGTCTGACGTGTGCCGATCCGTCTCGATAGTCGATCTCCGCGCCGTCTGGCCCGCGTTCAAAACCGAGATGGAGGAGATGGGATACGGAAAGGATAAAATTCCCGTGCGCTGGGATACCCTGACGGAAATCTCGGCTAAGAAGAAGGAGAAGGAGGCGAAGAATTGGGCGCCGTTCTTTGAAGGGCCGGCGCCGGTCAAGCCCAAGAGCGAGGGGAAGAAGGAGGAAGAGAAGAAAGAAGAGAGCCAGAAAGAGGACAACAAGAAGGAGGAAAATAAGGACAAGGACGACAAGTCCTCCAAAGACGAAAAGGAAAAAGCCAAATCTAAACGCGCCAATGCGAACGACACCGCCCTCCCCCCCTCCGAATGGCCCCTCTTCGCATCCTCCGTCGCCCATCGCGCCATCCTCGCCGTCTCCCCACCCGACGCCTCCCCTCCCGTCGCCAAACCCATCGATCTCAAGCAGAAGAACAGAGCCGGCGCGTACGTCGAGACGGATTTCCGCTGCCTCGTCGACCAGCTGCCAAAGGACTGGTCGCCCGAGCACCTGCGGCACGCGACACCGCTCCAGAGGATCACCTTTTGCGAGAGGGGCGCGTGCGAGCCAGACACGAACAACACGGCGCTGCTTGGAGTGGTGGAGTATGAATCGGGGGATGCCCTGCGTCGGTATGTCTTGAAGCCCTCATCTTTGCGCAGCTCCAAAACTCCCCATCGAGCGTGAGACAAAAAGAGAAAACACGCCATGCTAACTCATCAAACAGCTTCTTCATCACCACAGAAGTCTATCCCCCCTTTGAACCAATCTCCGTCTCCTCCCCCCTCCACTTCGACTCCCCCTCCTCCTCCCCATCCTCCCTATCCCTCACCTTCCTCCCCACCTCCTCCTCCGCCATCTGGGGCGAGAACCCCTACACCCGTCCGGAAACCGACACCCCTTCAGGCTGGCTCTCCCACGGCTGGCTCAACGACACGCTCCTCATCGGCGGCGGCATCGACGTCGGGGATAAGCACGGCGGCTACAACGCCGTGCAGATGCCCGTGAGGGAAGCGCTGAGCGGGCACAGGATCTGCAAGCTGGGAAAGGAGTATGAGGGAGGCAAGCAGCTGTCATGAGCCCGAGTGAATGGCCTCCGCCGTCAGTGTAGTCATCCTGATATGTGTTTTTTTTTTATAATCCTTTCTCTTTTATTTTGTGTGTGTATTGTTCTGGCAGTGATATATAACCAGCCTTGAGCGTTTTGGACGGCTTGTGCATTTACGTTTGGTGCAGTGTGCTTGTTTGATCGGATGGAGAGAAAAAAAAACAAGACGATAAGCATAACTTGGGTTGTTTATTAGCGGCGTTGTTTGGCGGAATCCTGTTGGAAAGTAGAGACGGAACTGTAACGTGGAATATCGACATTATCAATATACTGTTAATAGCAAGAGACAAAGGCTGCAGCGTAGGCTACAGAATCAGAAAGTGGCGGTACGGCTTGGAACCATTTGCTGTATGACTGCTTTGTGAGAATGCAACTTTCTTCAAGCAACATGAAGGTGCGAAGACATGGTTCACAATTTCCAGCACCGTAATCTCTACATGGCTTCGATGTCCTCCATTCGCAAGACAAACTCCTCCTGCAATCGCTTCAGGTACCCTGGTAACGTCTCGCTACTTCCGCACTCATATGCCTGCTTCAATGCCTCGTGCAAATTCAAACACAATTTTCGTCGCGCATTGACCCTCTGCGTATCAGATGATGCCCTATTCGCCTCCCTTCTCTGCCGCAAGTCTTCTGCCACTTCCTCAGCCTTGGCAATCAACGTCTGTGGAAACCCGATAGCTCGTGCAAGATTGATACCGTAATGTTGAGCCGCGTCGACATTCCCGCCCGTGGCTTTGTACAGCATCACCATTCGGGGTATTCCTTCATGGGTAGTCGTGCATGTTGTCTCCAAGTGAAGGTTGAGAACGCCCGGTCTGCCAGCCAAAATGCGGGCGAGGTCTCCGAAATGAGTTGCAAAGTATATAGAGGCCTTGATCTGAATCATTGCCTCCGACATGGCGATTGCAATCGCAAGTCCGTCTTGGGAACTTGTGCCGCGGCCGAGTTCGTCAATGATGGCGAGGCTCTTTTTCTCAATGCTGAGCAGGATGAACGCCATCTCTCGCATTTCCACGGAGAAGGTCGATAAATTCGCTTCAATATTGTCATCCGTAGAAACCCGCGCAAAGATGTTGTGCACAATCGAGAACGCGGCATACTCGGCCGGCACAAAACATCCGATTTGCGCCATGATCTGGAGCAAGGGTAAAGCACGAATATACGTGCTTTTCCCGCTCATATTGCAGCCAGTCACCACGTGAAAGGCATGCTGCTCCGTCGAGTAGTAATCATTGGGGACGAGAGAAGTCTCGCTAGCCTATACTTATTAATTCGTGTGTCTGTGTCTTGTGTGGATGGCTCACCTGGTCCAAAATAGGGTGTCTTGCAGCCTTGAGGGCAAGGGTGCTGGTAAACTCGGGCCTCACATAATCGTGAGTAGTTGCAAGTTGACCAAAGGAGGCTATCATATCCGTCAGTGCCACGGCATCGCAGAGACGAAACAGATTTTGCGCGTTACGACGCAGTTCCTGGATCAAGTGGGTGATCACGCGATCGCTTCGAATTACTACTTCATTCGACGTATCGCTTATGCGAAGATTAAGCTTGACGAGATCGATGGTTTGACATTCGTACTTATCCTTCTTTCGTATGCGATTAATGAACACATCCGGCACACCGCGCTCCTCGCAATCGGCGACTCTGATCTGTAACCAGTACTTGCGAGAATTGTCGTACTTGAGAATGACGTTTAAACTGTGGTGCTCTGTAGAATGTCAGCACCGAGACCCTTCACTGATCAAATACCGACATACTGTTGAGTTCGTCAACATGGTTGTGGATGTCCTCGGTCAACTCCTTGTACGTTTGACGAGCCACGTCAAGCATTCCGTTGATGCCTGCCTTCACAGCAAACGTGCGCTGATTCCTCAAGTCCAGAGCGGACCGCATATAGGTGACATCCGCTTCAATGGTCTTTTGAATCTCCGTTAGGATCGGTCGGACGATCTCTGGTCTGCAAGTCTCGCGGACCTTTGACAACAGCGAGGACCTAGCTGGCAGTAGAGCTCTCTGTAGATTTGAGATGGATGCGAGAAAGCTCTTTATCATGAGAACCCGATTGATCTGCTCCTCAACAAAGGCCACGTCTGCTGACATGGGAACCATGATGATCTACTGGCGGTCAGTCGCCCAAACTCTGGAAGTGTTTCCGCAGGTCATCTTGCCCAACCTTTGTGAGGACTTTCTCGACGTCATGAAAGGATTTCAATGCTAAGAAATGTCAATGTACTATACAAAACGAAATCTGATAGATCTTACCAGTTCGTATGTCTTGGAACATCTCTTCGTTTGCTGTCAGTTCCTCTAGAGCATCATGACGGTGAGTGAGGATCGACTCCAGCTCGGTGGATGGCTGGAGTATGCTGGCTCGAAGCAGTCGACCCCCCATCGGGGTCAGTGTGTGGTTGAGGAGACCAAACAGGGTACTCTTTGATTTGACGTTCTGCGAATTTTGCATAATCTCCAGTGACTGCACAGCGGAAATGTCAATCATCATGGTAGCCTCGGCTGGTTGGTACGTGATGCGCAAGGAGTGGCTGGACACGGAAATGCTGTACTGTTGCTCTATGAAACGCATAGCCTGGTTTTCATCAGCTAAAGCAATCAATGAACAGGAAGAAATGAAGACTTACCGCTGCGAACGAGGCTATGGCGTAGTACTTTCCATCTAGGGCCACTTTGATAGGTGCAACGTCACTCTCAAAAGCCAGCTGCTCGATGTACTGGAGCCCATCAACTTCTGACCAGGCTGATCGATCAAAAGAATGAAGCTGTGATTCTTCCAAGTGCTCATCGACAAGCGAGTACAGGACGCTAGGGTTGTTTGGCTGAGCCACGGTGGACATGAAGACAATTGTTGAAGGGGAGGCCACCTGCAACTTGTTGATGGTTTTCAAATAGAATTGGTTGTCACACACCTGGCTCAATGTCACGACACCAAGAGTCACGTTGACGAGAGCAATGCCGACAGAAGGAGACACTCCACGAGCTTCGCTCAAGGCACACACCAGGATATGAGCTTCACTTGCGCCCATAATTGAGGGTGTAGCTGTGGCCCGACCCCTTCGACCCGAAGAGGTGCCTGTTCGGATCGTGGTCCGAGAGGTCGATCGTGCCCGCGAGTTGCTGAATGTCACAATACTCTCAGAAGGTGACGGTCGTCTTGGCAGAGCATCACATTCGTACAGAGACTCGATGGTGCCGTCATACTCATTCCGGCTTGAGAGTATGCCCGTTTCCAGCTCGGATGAGGGCAAGACCTCTCGAGAGGAGACTCCTGATCGTCGTTCGACATATTCGATAGAGTCCGAGGAAGCCATTGGAAACCCAGGTTAATACAATCACCTGAGCGTGATAATCTAGCAACAGGTTTCTGGGGGGCGCAACCAGGGAGACATGATCTTTCGAAGAAAAATGAATTTCACGACGTGCATCGTCACAAAATTCGTGAGGCCACGAATTGATTATGGCTGCCTAAATGTCTGCGTGGGAAAGAGCGTCTGACAAGAAGTGAAGGAAGGAGGGTGCTCGTTCCTCCACTTCAGGGCATCCGGGGCCGGACGGGGTGTGCAGATAGACAAATAACACAATTTGTTCGAAAGATAACATCAAAGTCTTCCTGGTCTAGTTGGTTATGACATGGGTCTCATAATATGAGGGTACGAAAAGTATTCATATCCCAGGGTCGTGAGTTCGAATCTCACGGAGGACAATTCCTTTTGCTTTTGCAATGTTTGTGAGCTCGGTCCAGGGTAACGCCCAGATGGATCGGCGTTCGCCGCTAGTCGGGGACATGTGGGGCCGAAACCTTAACCCTGGGGAACGGGCCACGTGGGAGCTCCCCTCCATTCACTTTTGTGCCTTTACGAACGAATGAACCCCTTCTCCTTTCCCTCCAGTTTCTCCTATGCTGTTGGTGATTACAGTATGGTTCTGGGTATTATCCAATACTATTGTTTTAATGAGGCTTAGTATGTAAATGTGTTTTCATCTCTGTCGAAGCTGTCTCTAAGCAGCTCGAGCCACAAGCTGCTCAGTGTGATCACGTGTCCTCCGTACCGTCTAAGCCTTGCATGTTGCTGCAGTAAGCTGGAGAGGCGCCAGCAACGTGCCCCTCTTTCTTGTAAATGATGTTCATGAACGATCATGACCTCTTGTATGGTGTCTAAAGCTTGCCTTGATCCTAGCAATCGAGTTATCACCCAGAGGCAGGGTCATTGGCACGTTATTGACCGTCATCTTCTCCCACTCGCTATCCATAGGCCGATCCCCTCCCAAGCACAATGGAGGCCGTTGGCCTCGCTGTAGGCGTTGTCAGCCTGGGCCTCGACCTTGGGACTCGTCTGCACACTTATGTCGAGGGCGTCAAAGGCGCCGGTCACCAACTCTCAGCCCTCGCATCAGATGTATCTGCCACGGCGTCTATCGTGCGACAGCTGGCAGACCTGCTTACCGAGGCCGACGACCTAGGCCTCTTCACTCCCGAGGGCATTGCCGACATCGAAGCCGTGCTGCGTCGATGCCGCCACGTCTACGGCGTCATCGTCGACGTCCTCCTCGGCGTTGCGTCAGTGGCCGGCTCGCGGACGCACGCGGTGCTCACTGCCGCGGGGCTCAATCAGCTCACTGCCGCTCGGCTGACACGGCTATCATCGCGGGCGCAGTGGCCATGGCTCAAGCCGCGAGTGATTTCATGCCAGTCCGAGTTGAGGGAGGTCAAGATGGACTTGCTACTCAGTCTACACGTGGCTGGTCTGCTAAGACATAGAATGGTCAGCAGGTTGGCGGGTTCTGATACAACCACAATAGCCGCTGTAGAGAGCGACCGTGGTGATGTCGATAAGGCGGTAAAGAAGGAACAGGACGAGGAGGGTGAGGCATTACTCGTGGTGGCTGCGAACATCATGGAGAAGCGGCGCAGAGGCAGTGACGCGTCATCCTCAGACTCTTGGGATTCCTCTGGATCGGACCCTGGACAGTTATACGAATCGTCGGATGATTCGCAGGAGCACGCAACCGCGCTAAGGCTGTCGTCGAGCAGGATATCCTCAAGAGCTCGGGATGAAGCTGAGCCCACTGCACACACGAAGGAAATCGAACAGCCGCCCTACGGTTCTATTGCGTTGGCCGACGGACTATCTATCGGTATTTTAGAGCACGCGGAAACCGACGTCGAAGCTTGGCTCTGGGGACGACAAGGGCCAGGTTGTTGGTACATGATCCCCGTCCGAGGACCATCGATAGAGGCCATACTTGCCGAGCACACCAACGTGGAAGGAGATAGTCCGTCTACGTTAGAGCAGCTCGTTTCTCTGGAGCCTCCACTACGAGAGGTCGTCTTGGACGCCATGGAACGCGCGCAACGGCGCGACGCCCGCATCAGGACGCTCGTCGCGTTGCTCACGCCCAAGACAACCAAGGGGCTGCCCGAGGCGTGTGAGGCCCTCGCTGTGGTATCAGCAGGGCCTCAGGAGGAAGTAGTGCACCTCGAAGACATGGACCGGCGATTATGGCGGGTGCCGTTTCTCGCGCTCAAGAGGTCGCTCGCTCGCGCCGACAGTGCCGCTGAGGTAGAGTCGGTATTGCTGCGTTACTGCGATGGGACATTATTGCCTTTTAGTGACGAAGCTCCTGCAACTACGCATAGGACAAGCTTTCAACTCCGCGCCAGCAGAGACGATTCTACAGATGGAGACCTTATCTCCTTGTCCGGACTTTATGACTTTCTGCGTCCTGGGCTGCGCATTCGTATGCAAGAAAATGAGGGACGGTCATTTCCACATGGCTTTATAGCTGGTCCATTGCCTGGTGGGAGACTTGTTACTGACGGAGGTAACTGGAGGCAAGGAAAGGGGGAAACGCGGCAAGCTATGTCGAAGCACGTTGGTCATTCGAGAGACAAGTCGACACTTGGTTCGGAAGAGGACGGGAAACTGAAGGCGGAAGAACTGATGAGGCGTGTGGCGGAAGAAAGAGCGAGACGTGAGGCGGAAGAAAGGGCGAGATATGAGGCGGTCAAGAGCTGGGGAGGAGAGACGGAAGCGAGCCGTGAGGCAGAAGCGAGACGTGAGGCAGAAGCGAGACGTGAGGCAGAGGAAAGGATGAGACGTGAGATGGAGGTTAGACATGAGGCAGTCAAGAAGAGCTGGGGAGGGGATTTGGAAGCGAGACGTGAGGCAGAAGCAAGACGTGAGGCAGAGGCAAGACGTGAGGCAGAGGCAAGACGTGAAGAAGAAAGGTTGAGACGTGAGGTGAAAGAAGACTTGGATCATGAGGAGCTGTTTGGTGGTGATGAGGCAATGGAACCGGAGACGACACCAATGAAGAGGATCGATAATGTCGAGGACCTCTTGGCTAGGTGGAGCTTGAAGAAAGAGGCAAATGGTCGTTAGCAGGTCGTTCTCTTTCACATGAATATTGTCATTTGCACATGAGCAAAAGTAGATTTGGTTGATTGTCATGATTTGGTCGTTTGATGAGCTTACAGCAGACCTAATGTGTGCTTGACGGCAAAGGTGATCGTTGGAATTCAAAAGTGATAAACATATTGACGACCATGTCTTGTCAATTTGTCTTTTCATGTAACTTTGTAAGAGACCTGAGTTGGCTATTCATTCATTCATTGCACTGTCGTTGGCCGACATGATCAGCGTAAGGGTGCAGGGTAGGTGGCCTCAATGTGGGAGCTCCCAAGCTTGATGCCCCTGTCGCATCTGCAGCTCTACGAAATGAAGTCGACATTCACAAACAGATACCCTTTTGCAATATTGTAATCCCCGTGACTACAGAGCCCATTGTCAAGTCGCTCTGCTTCGACCATGATTTGAAGCGGCTAAGCCTGCGCTGCCCGTCATGGATCAGCGTTTCTCTACCTCCAAAGTTACCGGTACGTGTCTGACTTTCAACACATGCGCACCCTCCTTGTTAGCATTGCGACTTACAAGCTGCCAGTCGAGTATCACGACCCTCATGATGTCTACAAGCTCCTAGCTCCTGGTCTTTTCCCTCGACTGCCTCTGCGGAACCTTCATTGGCAATCCCACGCTGGTCCGTTGCGATCGATCGACACCCTCCACATCGAGCTCATCCGGGCCGGCGCGCCAGCACCAACCACCGCCGCAAACCCAACCCACGAACGAAGCGAGAGCAGTGCACGTGACGATGGCTTCCAGACGCAGCAGATCGGTGCTAGAGCTGCCTCTTCTGAGACGGTGGATTCGCATGTCACGGTGGGAGCTGCCGCGGCCGGCACCCAGAGACGGCACCAGATTCCCGGGTTGAGACGAACGCCATACTTGAAGATACTGCTCGTACGCTGTGACGATAACGAAACATACAAAAACTCGGTTCGGAGCGAGGTGAGGGAGTGGATCAAGACGGAGACTACCGGTAGCTCTGGAGCAAAGAAGAACACAGAGAGGGAGAACCATGACGCTTTTGAATGGCTGATTGTGCATGTGGTCATTCCCAACTCCGTCGCATCGACTCAGCCGAGAACGAGCGGCAAGCAGTCCGAGGCGAGCAGCTCGGACAAGACGGGCTCTTCCAGATGGAGGACCGGTTCGACACCGCTGATGGAGAAGCTGAGGTCGGATTTCAACAGCTCAGGAAAGGGCACCATCGACCGCATCGCACAGATTCGCATCGGCATCAACGACGTGCCCTATGACCAACTGCCACGAGTCGTGCCGGCTGTTCCCACGGGTTACAGTGAGACCGAGCAGGACGCCGAGAATGCGTGGAAAGAGTTGATTGGCAAGCTCAAGAGCCAGATTCTGCTGTCCTTTGATAGCAGGGTGACTCAGTACGAGGAAGATATCAAGGAACGGGACCTTCAGCGCGCCCTTCCCGGGTGGAACTTCTGCACCTTCTTCATGCTCAAGGAAGGTCTGGCACGGGGTTTTGAGAGTGTCGGCCTGGTGGAGGACGCACTCGTGGGATATGACGAACTGAGCGTCGGACTTGACACTGTCTTTCACGAACAAGCAAACACCTCAAATCCGGTCCTGGCGATCAGGACGCACACCGAGGCCCTCAAAGAAGCCGCAGAGAGCGCAGCAGCAGAACTCTCTGGTGGTGATGGCGCAGACGAGGAGGCTGTGGACTTGCAAGAATCCAAGCCAACGGCCAGCGAACGATTTGACGCCATCGCCATCAGCGCCACAAAGAAGCCCTATCGCGACATGATCCTAGAGAACAAAGTCTCTCATTTCGACTTTCGCTGCTATATCTTCTCCCGCCAGATCGAGCTTCTGCTTCGACTGGCCAACGCATCTTCTACCCGTGAGGAGCTTCTCGCCAAGCTCAAAGAGCAACAGGAATCTGTCCTCTATGGTGAAGCGCCCTTGGCGCAAGCGGCCCCTCAGGTGATTGACGAACGGGAGGATTTGACAAAGCTGGGCGAGATTTGCCAGCGAACTCTCGAGTTCATTCCAGCGATATCTCAGATTATGAGGCAAGATATCGCAGCTGCTTGGGCCAGTCGAGCTGCGGGCGAAGAGTCCTGGGCACTGCCATCGGAGGTTGTTGACAATCTGGTGTCGTCTTTCGCGTTCTCAATTGCGCAGCAGATCCTGGCACAAACATCTACAAAGGCCCTTCCCATTCCCGCATCCTCCTTGCCGCCAAGCGATCCCCACGACCAAAAAATCTCCATACCCGAACCCAAGGCTGTAATGCATCCTACCCGAGGTTCATCACTCACAGTCACTGCCGGAAAGACATCAGTGAAACCGCCGGCAAGCCCGAGCTTCTTTCCTGGCCCCGGTGCCACAGGCCCGGCAGTTGATCACCAAAAAGCGCAGTTTGCCAAGGCCGGCCTCGAATATTTATCGGGCAAGCGAGCTGAACTATACATGCTCTCAAGGACCTTGCTGGATGCACTAGGCGGCAAGCGTGGCTGGAGCAATGGCTGGGATGAAGCGCCGATGCTGGGGTACGCCGACATTGCTCAGATGGATGAAGTCGATCTCAACGATGATGGCGACGCCACCTCGCAAGCTTCAAAGCCTGCATCTATACCGAGTGAGCCTTCGCTGGCGGGCATCGATAATCAGCTCCTCCGTACGGCTGTCGACTCAGCCGATGATTTTTACCGTCTCTATGAGATCCTCACCGACAAAGCTATGCGCCATTACCTCGTTGCTGGTCACGAATACTCTGTGCAGGCTGCCAAAGCCGACCTAGCTGTCATGAAGGTGCATCTCAAGGAATATCGTGCTGCATCGGACTACTTTCCCGAGACAACCCCTTTCTTTGGTGAAGGGGGATGGAGCTTGCTGGAGCTTTCCATGTTAATGATGTATGCCGAGTGTCTGCGTAAATTGCAAGACAAGGACAGCTACGTTCGGGTCGCCCTGAAGCTGCTGATCAAGGCCTGCGCCGCTGAGAACGAGAGACTGCAAGAGCGTAGAGGTGTTCGGCTCGGGACTGGCGCGACGGAAGACAAGAAGCAGTATCCTGACATGCAGCCGCTCGTTGGCGTCGTTGGCCAGCTTCTTGAACTTGCGCAGGCGCTGCAGAGCGAGAGGAAAGCTCTGCTGGCCAACTTCTTCACCAGCACAGAGATTGAAGGGGCACCAATTTACAAAGACGGTCAAGACAGCTGTGTGGTGAAGGTGAGAATTCGGAGTCTGCTACCGGAAGACATGAAGTTTGATTCCGCGATGCTCCGGGCGTCCAGCGTGAAGGGTGGTGCCACAAAGACCATCGAGTTTCATGCCGGGGACACCGTCTTGAAGCCTGGAATCAATACGTTTACGGCCAGGTGCACCACAGTGGTGCCAGGACAGTACTGTATTGATCGTCTGGATCTTCGCTCCGGCAAACTGACCCTGGAATGGGAGAGAGAAGCCAGTCAACAGCCTGACCGCGACGCAACAATGTTCAAGAATCCCTCTCTTGTGCTGTACCAGAGGGCAAGCGCCCTCGATCTCAACCTGAAGGCCGCAAAGCATACGGCGCTTGACCAGGAAAATTGCCTCGACCTGACGCTGAGCACAGGCTGGAACGATGTGCAGACCTGTGAAATCAGAATGAGGCCTGCTACGGGGGGTCTTCGCCTGCTTGGCACCGAAGCGAAGATTGCTGACGATAGCTTGGATTTCGCAAAGCCACCGGAAGCCGGTCATTTCGTCTTCGGAGCTATCCCAGCCGGCAAGTCTATCACAATACAGTTCCCGTACTCTCTCGAGCAGGACGTCAACGATATTCTCGCCAGGCTCGAGGCCCGCTACACCCTGACTGACGGCGAGGAAATGTTCTTTGCCAAGATGGCCACCGCGCACGTCCGCCTCGCGCTTGGCGTCAACGTGCAAGACGTCTTCAAGCACAAGGCGCTCTTCTCCCGCTTCAACGTCAACACTGCGTCCTCGAGCCCGCTGCGACTATTTGCCAGCGAGCTCCTCGAGTCAGAGCTCTACCACTCTGACACCTGCAGCCCCATCACCGAGACTATCACCGTTTTCCCGCAGCAGTCGGCGAGCTTGTCCTACCGCGTTCAGCGCAAGGAGGGCACGCTGTCTGGTAAGAAGTCGGCTCGGACCATGTACTTGAAGCTGCACTACAGCGTCCTGCAGGATGAAGTGACGGGTCTGGTCGAGGACTCTGTGAGGCAAGGGCTGCAGGAGGCGGATTTGGCAGAGTTTAGCAAACCTGTCTGCGCTGCTGTTCTCGCAGAAGTCAAGCGCCGTCTTCGCGCCAACGATCTCGAGCGTGCGGCCCTGCTTGGGACGGTGGCCACGACGTTCCTTGCCGACGTCCATTGGGAAGCACACTTTGCCAACTTTGGCATCCTCTCCTCTGCTCCCAGTAAAACCATCGCCTCCGCCCTGGCCAGTTTCCTTGAAGATTGGCGATCTTCCCATACCCATCTCGACATGTCCACAAAGCCGGCCCAGGATCCCTCCTCGATCCTCATCCCCGTCGAGATCCCTTCGGTGTCAGTCCTCCACACTGCAGACATCAAACTTCGACATCCGCCCCGTCTTGCATCCCCCTCCGATCCGTCCCCGCTGACTCAAATTAACGAAATGGTCCCTGCGTCCCTCCACCTCAAATGGACGCGACAGTGGTGCACCTCCCCCTCGCCCCCCGCTGACCTCGAGTTTTCCTACGAGGTGACCGCTCCTGCTGACACCTGGCTTCTTGGTGGGCGACGCAAGGGCCACTTTGTCATCCCCGCTGAATCGCAGCTCTCGTCCACTCCCGAGACGGAAGCTGAGATTCCGCTGGTTCTCGTGCCGCTAAAGGAAGGATGGCTGCCTTATCCGGGTGTAGAGATCAGGGAGGTGTTGGAGGGAGGGGCCGTCGGTGACGGAAGCGGGTGTGAGGTTGACTATAGGAACGTCGGGGAGTCGGTGAGGGTTTTGTACGAGAGAAAGGGTGTCAGTGTGAGTTTGGACGCGAGTGGACCAGGAGGAGGGCCCTTGGTGTTGGAGGTTGAGTAGGCAAAAGATACAAAGCTGGTCAAGTGAGCACTAGAATCGATGAAACTGTCCCATAGAGCGATATATAAGAAGATGAAGCAATGAAATTCATCCTACCAAACCAGCAACCTCTTTCCTTTTTGCCTGCCAAAGCCGCGAGCATCACCACTCAAACCCCGGCCTCTCAGGTCGATCCGTCGGTCTCCCTTCCAACCGCGTAGGCCTCTCCGGCAGCTCATCATCCCAATCCCTCCTCCTCCTCTCCTCCTCTCCCCTGTCAGGCCTGTCCGGTCTTCCCGGGCGGTCAGGTCTCCCTGGTCTATCAGGCCGTCCCGGACGGAACGGCAGCTCAGAGTCCTCGTCTCCCTCTCTCTTCGCCTTGGCCGTGGGGATGGTGGGCGGGAGCTTTGTAGGGTTGAAAGGAGGGTCGCCAGTGGGAATTAGGGGCGGGAGCTTGATGGACGAGGGTCGATCGCCGGTGGGAATGGTAGGTGGGAGTTTTCTGGTTGTGGTTGGGTCCGAGGGGGGAATCTTGGTAGGCATCTCAGGCTCTTCGGGCTCCTCTGGGTCATCTGGCGTGTGAACAGGAGTCTCCTCAGGTTTTCCAGGGGTAGGCTTAGCAGTGGTATTGGGATACGTGGGACTGTGAGGATACCCAGATTCCGAGGGCTTTACTGGCGGCCATTTGCCCTTTGCCTCTCTCCGATCATGATCCGGAATCGTCGGTGGCAGTTCACCCCCTCCAGACCCCGGATCCGAAGTCGGGATCAACGTCGGCATTCCCGTTCTGGTCGTCCTCCTGGTCGACCTCCTCGTTGATGTGCGCGATGGCGCCCTCGTGCTTGACGTGCTCCTCCTCGTCGTCGTCACCGGCGGCGCCTTTGTGCTTGTTGAACTCTTCCTCGTCGTACTCGTCCTCCACTCAGTCCTCTGCGTCGGCGTCGGTGTTTCCGGCACTGGTCCCTTTGGCAGCACACCCGCCGTCAGATCCGCCTTTCCCCTCCCCCTCTGCCCCTCGACCGCCAACGCCATGTACTGGTGCGTCCCGAGCTTCAGCCCGGCCGCCTCCCACGCCCGCCAGTGGTTCCCCGTGTTGATGGTGCCGCCGACGTGCATGCTCGTGCGAACACTCCAGTACTGCTGAAAATTGGTGCGGTCGCCGTCGATGGAGGGGGCGTTGATGCGCTCCTTTTGCCAGATCTCGTACGTGGCGCCGTCAGAGTCGACGTGGCCGTAGAGGGTGGCCGAAGCATTGTCGGACGGATTGTGGGCGCCCATGGACTCAATGACATACCATTCCACGAGCGGGTTGCGTGTCCAGCCGTAGAGGGTGAGGTAGGCGAAGCCGTCTCCTTCGATGTCAAAAGTACCAGAGTAATTAAAGAGCCTGTTGGTTCCTCAGAGTCAGCCCCGTTGGCCGTTACTCCTGACAAGAGATCATGGACTCCCAAAGTCTTGCAATCTGCCCGGGTACACCAGAGAAAGAGCAACATGCAGTCAAAAGAATACAAAAAAAGAAAAACTCACATATCTCTCGAAGGCCTATATCCCTTTCCAGCCACGAAATTCCCTGCGAACCCGTCATCCCACGTCAGGTTAAACTGCCCTGCCGGGCCGCTATGCCAGTCCACGTTCGCAAAGTCATTCTTCCAGAATTGTGTGATGAACCCGTTACTCTGACGAGTCTCAAGATCGCGACGATCAGCCAAGCGGTCGATGACAGAGCCCATGGCTACCACGGCACCGCAGGCCGCAGCGAGCACGGTGGAGAGATGCATGATCTGCGTTGAGCTATTGTTTCTTTTTGCTCACACGGATATAGAAAATGAGGCCCGTTTTTGTAAGGCGATTTGCTTCAGCACACATTCGTTTGTTTGTAGTGATCCAAACACCCTTTTATAGTTTCCAGTCCTCTGCGTACCCGCTTCGGTTCACCAGCCCGTCGCTCCTCGGTATCTATGCATCAACTTCTCAGTGCTTCCCTTCCCCCTCAAGACTTTTCTTTCTAGCATTTTCGTTACATCCGAAGGTATCATCAGGGTCTGGAGCTGTCCCTGCATGCACAGTGATTAATTAAAGTGATGAGGGGGATACAAACGATATATGAGAATTCTGTCTAAATTAAATTGTATCACCCGGTTAAAACTGCGGTTCACTCACCCGGTCTTGACGTTACTTTCGTTCACAGTGCACTTACCCCTCCTGGATGTTGATTTCCTCTCAATTGAAACTCTTTGGCTTCTATTGGTTTGACGCAGATCTCTCCTGCGATGCTACGCACCTCTGCGCAGATTCTGAAATCTAGACCGAGACCCCCCCTGGCAAATGGTTTTCAGCTCCTCGCTGTCAATGCATGTTGTCGGCATTGCGATCTTTTCATCGCGGCTAATTGACTGTAAAGAATTGCCGACCGCTTGAGGTAGGTGAGATGGCCCAATTGAGGTTGAGATGGTGCTTCCCCCATTGAATGTGTTCACAAGGCTTGATTGCGGCCGGTGAAGGGGTCAAAATCCGTAAAACACGATAACTGCGAAGCTTTTGGAGCAAACAGAGACTTTTCAATAATCAACTTGATCTGTTGTCCGCTTCTCAGAACGAATGGGAATAACAAGAACATCAACTGAAAAAAACTGGGAGAAAAGATTCGAGCGTGCAACAGCCGGTCTGGACTCGTCATCACCATCTCGGCAATTGATTAACTCCTCAACATGTCACCGTGATGATAGGGCAGCTCACAGGATATCTCGTTTGCTATGAACCTCCAAGAGTGAATCCCAACGACCTCGGTGACGCCGATACCAGCTTCTTCTTTTTCCCCAGCTCTGTCTAGGACAGGGCCGCGCTCTCGACTTTAATCTATAATCTCTATTGCCAAGCCGGAGCGCGCGTGATGAACGAGTAGTCGAGGATGAAGCCGGCCTGAGCACGCAGCCAGACGTTATAGCCACTTGAGCAAGACCGACACAATACTCATCCCCCTCTCCTGATGTTGCTTTCCCTCTTTGTAAACTGATCTCGACGACACCTCACTACAGGCTCGTGTAGTGAGAGCAACTCCCCGTGTATTGCCTGAGGCCTGGTACTGTCCCCTTTGCCACAAGTTCAAGTCAACCAAGCAGACCATGTGGTAAGACATGACTTTGGACAGGGGCCGACTATAGCGTCTAGATACAATACTTTTTCCACTATTCACTCTAACTATGGCTGCTTCGTTGTTCGGGGACACCTCGTCTTATGATACACACTGCCCCAACCTTGTGGTCCAACGCCTCCCTACACAAACAGCAAGACGGGGTCAGAATCCAAACAGCCGCAGTAATTGAATCCAAGATTGCCCCAAAATATTGCTGCCAAAAAATAAAAAAACATACAACAGCCGGTATTCGCTGGTCGTCACCGACCCAACTACTAATCAGCCCCTTAGCAGCTTGACTAT
>JAXOUE010000110.1:0-84232 GCA_036250105.1 Parasarocladium wereldwijsianum | reverse complement strand
GGGGAGGCTTGGGAGGACGGGGGGTTGTAGATGATGGACTCTGTGGCGGAGGAGGTGTCGAGGACGGTGGTGGAGGTTCGGTCGGGGAGGAAGGACGGGTGGGGGGCGATTTTGAGGGCGCGCTTTGTTCGGGCGGCGGTCTGGTGAGAGCGCGTGGTTGTGAGGGTGAGGGAGCGGTCGCGGAGGAGGTTGCCCACGGGGCGAAGGAGGGTTCGGGACTCCATGGTGAAGGGATAGGAGTTTATGTGTGTGCTTAACCCGAGAGTCGAGGCTGCGCTCTCCTGAGGTGGTTGGACTCGGGTTTCGGGGTTTCTTTTGATGGTAGAGAGCGAATTGACGCGGTGTACGTTCCGGCGTCACCTCGTGCGATCGTGGGAGGTGTGGTTGGTTGATGATCGTGCGATAGGGAGAAAATAGGTTGTTTGGATGCTGGCAAGCTATCGTGAAGATCTTCGAGATTTTTGCTGGATGACTAAGCGCGTCGTCTGGCACGCGTCAGTCACGTGACGCTATCGCGTGCTCAGAAAGGGGTCATCAGACGACTGACGGGAATTCGCAAAGAGATTTGAAATTTTGAAATTGTTCTGCTTTGCATCATGTAACATGTTCCTGGTGCCCAATTTGATCAAGTCAAATTCGCGTCCATCAGGAATAGGAAGTAACGAGAGCTGTTGCTCTCAACATTGCGAAGGATTCCACTTCCACTCTCACAGGTCCCCAATCTCTAAGACGTAACAGACGATCGTTCACGGGATTTTTGTGCTTTTGATTGCTAGTCAGAAACCTCTTCGTTGGAGGAATGTCTACATCCACCAGGAATAATGTCTTTGCCCAGCTATCATCATAGAATCCAAGCTGGTGCCTTACACGCGACTAGCCGCTCTTGCAGCCCGTCTCTTGGACATCGGCCCTGCGCACTTGGGTTAAAACAACAAGACAGATGCTCTTGGGAGGACCGCAAACTTACGTGACTGTCCAGATCCTATTCTCAGCTGCCAATCCATACCTGCTACTTCCCCCATGCTCGCAACCACGAATTTCTTGATCAAACCCATAGACACAGTTCTCCTTTGTAATTGGGAGGGTCATGTCGAATCCCGTGTCCGGCTCGGCCTTGATGGTCAAGAGCATGGACTTTCCGGTAGATAAAGCGATGCACTTATCTTTGGACTGCCCCGTGCGGAAATCTCCCCATTCGTTTCCATCGCAAGTCTGATGTGCCAGCTGAAGAGCATATTGAATGTCGACTGACCATTTCTTGCCAGCTCCAAAGCAATCCCTCCGATGCAGAGGACCGGCAAGAGCAGTACTTGCGTAGAGAAATGCTGCGAGAACTGAGGCTGTAGAGATATGCATGATGAAAGAGTTGAGATGATGGAAAGTATGTAAATTGTTGGCATGATATGATGGTCAGTGTGTGAATTAGACTTTGGACAATGCACTGGCATTGAAGACATGAAGTCGGGGCTGGCTCGAGGAAAACGGGTTGCTTGCAGGTCCGAACTGGGACCTGAGGCCATCAGAGATACATGAGCTAGTAGTATATGTGCATTCAACTCTGATAAAACTCAATATGGACCGAATCCTTTTTGTCGCATACATCTTTTAACGGGGTCGCAAATGCGTGGGCCCTTGCTACGAAGCATCTCTTCACCATCAGGCGCGGTGTCTGTTCTATCTATTATTGGAGACCTGTATGCCAGACAGCGGTGAATCTGCTCATCCTGGCTCATACATCCCTCGTGAACAATCGCCACTGTAAACATAGATCCCTTCTACATTCTCCCGTTCCATCATCTATCGTGAGTTCCCTTTATTCAGGCCCCCTGCTACATCTTCGTGTTCGAATTCGAGTAAAAAGCCTCAGAACATAGCACTAAAGCATGCATTCAGCCCCGCAACAGTCAGAGCAGCAGGAATCATGCGGACTCTGGCGAATTGCAACACAGGATCAATCGGCCATGATGCTGCGGCCTCCATCCCTCGTCACACGCTTCCGAATTCGAACATTCAAAACTCCGTTACCCAGTCTTACCAGCTCTTTGACTCCCTGCGAAGAATTGCGCGGTATATTCTTAGTGTTCATGCCGATAATGGCGCTCGGTGCGAACATCAATGCCTCACCAGTGCGCAGTGCTACGATCTTGGAGAATAGATCCTTTGCGACATTGTCTCCGCCAAGGCGAAGTGCATGAATGCCTTCATAACTGGAGTTATTCGAGTCATCTTTGGATTCATCCGCCGAAGTACTGAATGTTGACGCACCAGCAAGATGCTTCTTCAAAGTCTCCAGCCAGTCTGGCGACGTGAAACGATGCACAATGGTTAAAGAGCAGAGGTCGAGAAGTTTTGGAGAAATCGTCGGCTCCTGGGTAGAGATGATGATACGGGCACCCAGATGGCGCTGCAAACGTATCGTAGCGAGAAGCGTTTCGGTAAGTGTTTGGCACTCGGCACTGTCGGTCATGTACTTGTGTGCTTCATCCAAGGCGATGACGCGTCCTATTGTGCTCTTTTGTTCAAGGAAAAGATGCAAGCAAATGTTAAATAGTGCACATGCCGCCTCGGCCGTGACGCACGGACAGCTGAGGTCGACGATCGTTAGCTGTCCTGCCTACAGTAACAAAATCAGCAGTGTTTCCACAGCAGCTTTGACATAAGAATACCTTTGGAGTCCAGTCATTACCCTTTGCCTTGCTAGCAGTCATCAATTTCGACTTCTTCTTGCTCTGGAACATATCATACGCTCTCGCCTCTTTCTTGACCATGAAGCTCTCCAGTGTGTCAAGACGCTGCTGCAATGGGCCAAGCTGCCCCTCTGTCAGGCTCTCTTTGTCTAGCTCCTGTTTGAATAGTGCATAGGAGAAGCCTTGATTCGTGCGCTGCTGGTGGACCCGCAGATCACGCAAGATGCGAACCACGACGTTCAGGTACAGCGGCATCCCGCCTTTGACTGAGCTCACTGCCATCATCTCAAGCATTCGAGAAGTGTTCAAGTCGGATTCCTTGATACGAAGCTCTTCAACAGTGACATTTTGGAGTTTACCGTAGATGCCCTGCACGATGGATTAGCTTTAGGTCAAGTCATGGCGTTTTGAATTGCTGATAACCTTAATTCTGGTAAAGTTGGTTGGCGGACAGAGTACCCTCACACTGATGTCAGTGTTCGAAGATAAGTGAGCTGCTTCACAAGGCGAGCCGCTATTGTCCGATGTAAAGGCATCATAGTGAAAGACAATGCCAGTGAGCGGGCGAGGTAGAACATTTGCCACGGAGGAAATAAGGCAGTTCTCTAGGATGCAGCTCAGAGAGTGGCTTTTCCCGGAGCCTTGACTGCCGCAGATGAAAGCGCTCGATGGGGCTGAGACATTGTAAAAGAGTCGAGGATCTCGCTTGTCTGACACGGAAGCCCATTTACTGATATCGCCAGCGAGGAGTCCATACTGACCATAGGATGCCTGAGCTCGTGGACTAGCCTTTTGAAGATGATTCCGAACAGCATCAGTGAAGATCGGCGCCGTTACGATCTCACTGGCCTCATTACTCGCATTAGAGACCTTCAGCAGATCGAGTTGAGCCTGAAAAGTAAGGTCTTCGGTCTTTGAGACGATGGACTCGACATCGCTGTCGGATGATGAGACGGCAGAGTCAGGGAAAAGATAGCGAAGTTTCTTGTCCTCAGCATAGCCGTCAGAGGGCATCTCATGTACACTTGAAAGGGTTAATGGCAGATCGTGAATCAGGCAGTGGCAGGGAGTCGATCACCTCATAGCGAAGGAGACGGATGTTGACAGGACTAGAAGAGTAAAATGGTGTGATTTGGGCGACAGCATTAACGGTGAAGAATGATGCTTTGATTCAAAGTCCTTCCCTGAGCTCAACTTTGTAATAAATTGCATGCACAAGCATCCCTTATCAGTTGGCACAGCCGCAGCAGCCGTCGTCGAAATCAAGCAGAATTGTTTACGTGAAGTGGCTCGCTGATGCATGCTCGTCGACGGATGGAGAATCTACGCGAAGAATCTGGCGGGCCTCCCGCATAGTGCCGAGTATGTTCTGTATTATTCTGATTCAGCTGATTGAAGACTCTGTGTGTCTCATATTACCATGCCCAGCAGCAGGGCGAGCTACTCAAGCCACCAATGATCATAGGATATGTAGGTAATATGCCTAGGGACGAGGTCTATACATACGCGTTCGTGGCAATAGATAGCTCTGCAAGTGCTCCGAATAAAACTTTGCAGAACTTTGGGCGGTCAATGGGGCGGAGTCTGCATATGCAGGAGCCCAGCCTCGACGGATCTGCGAGAGGCCAACCCATACGCTCATGATGACGATACGCAGTAGATAGCCTCCCTAATTCCAGCGGATTCTGCATCGGGAGCGATGTGAGACGTCGTTGACTTTCCCCATGGGATAGGTTAATATCCTTACGTATCGCTTACAGGTATCAGCTCCAAGTGTCTCTCCCGTGGCGAAGAACCGGTGATGTACGACAAAACTACTTTCCGCGCTTGGCAGACATCAGGGGTCAAGACGTCGAGGTGTTGCGCCGAATTGCGCGAATGTAAGGCCGGAGAACAGCAGTGACGATGAGTCAGTCCTGTGCCTCAAACCTAAGCCTCGGTGAGGGTCATCTCATGGGAGAACTGGCTCGCATTAGTTCGGTGTGCTTTCGACGGCGAGATTGCTAATTCATCGGTCGAAAGTGAACCAGAGCGAAGTTTGTGCAGGATACGAAAGGAGGGACGAGAAAGATCTCATAGCCTGCGAATTAGAGTACGGGTGCCGACTATGTTGTGTTCATTCACAAACCAGTGCAGATGAGATAGAAGAAAGCCGAGTCACATAACACTATGTTTAGATGCAAAGATTTCTTGATCACTTGGCCCCTGACCTCTAATGCAATTATGGTGGAACGGGGCTGACTTGGCTCTCCTGCGACAGCCCGCCCACTAAGCTATCGCACCAATGCGAACGTCTCAAGTGTCGCTTGATGAAAGAAGCCTTGGCCAGTTGTGTGCCGCATGCAAGGCACCAGCGGCGAGGGTTCGGGATGCCGTTCTCTGCCGCCCATCGCGGATGATGACACCAATAATGTTCATACAAACCCTTGCGCGCAGTGAATCCTTTTGGACATCGGACGCATTTGATCGGTCGGGTATGGGTGTTCAGGTGACGTCTGATGCAGTGTCAGCTAGGTTCAATACGTGGGCACAGAAGCGTACTTTATTCTCCTACCGACCTGGTGCCACTCTCCACAGCACCACCGATGCATGGCCCGGTATTGTCCTAGTCGGTCAGGACAAGATCAACAGATAGTCATTGCACGTGTCGCATACCTTGATCGTCGCAAGCCGACGATGGATCAAGCGTGGTCGGCTTGGCGGTAACGGTCGAGCCTCTACAACGTTCCTCAAATGTTCCCGTAAGAGATCCAAGTGGCCCCTGGGTAGGGGCAGAATAGGAAATGCATAGCTGACCCTCCGGCTATACCAAAGGGTTAGGAACATCAGAGGACTGGGAGAAAGTGTTCGATTCCGCAGCAAACTCTTGGGCGGCCGTGCTACCGTGCACCTGCTGAGCTTGAAGAAGAAGTTGGGGCCTTGTGTGGCTTGCGAGACCCAGATCTGAAAGAATTGGTCAGTCTGCGGACTATAATGCTGCTGTATGGTCTCACTTTCGTGACGTCCGTCATAGGCATGATAAGGACCCGGGTCGAGCTTTTGGCTGAATTCTGAGTGAAACATGCTTTGGGATATCAAACCAGTGGGATAAAGAGCCTCGTGTGTGACTGGCACAAGGTGCCTGACAACAGACAATGAGGAAGAGGGTGACACGTGGTGCTCAGGATAGGCGTCCACCTTTATACGTTTGTTTCACCAGACCTTCCTTACAGTATCTTGTTTATCGCGAGAACACTTTGATGTGTAATTGAATCATGATAGTATTAGACGAGTGACGCTGCATCGAGTCGAAAATAAGCATGGAGGAGGGCCGTCTCACTTGATCATTCGCCAATGTCACCATTGGGTGGGGGAAGGGCGGCAGAATCTGCCACCCTCATTGCGCCATCTTGCTGCAAAGGGGCGTTGAACCTAAAGACCGATTGGTCGCATCGATAGAATATTGGAAGGCCTCCCGCAGTAGTGCGGCGCGCTTCATGCCGTGTTGAAGAAGCCGCAGTCGTGACATTGGCGCCAATGGCTGACGCCTTGTGATTAGTCCGCCATGACTTTTGACTCGATTTGGGTATCCTGTAGCACACGGTGCGTTGATAGAATAAAATACGTCAAACGCCTCTGGGTACTTTCACAATGTGTCTTCCTTTATCTCAGCCTCATACACGTACCTTGTTCAACATGACATCTCCTCTTCGGCACAACCTCGCGAATCCCGACGATACTATTCCCCTCAAGTCCAGAGAGATGTTCAAATTCTACGAGCCCATCATGCTCCTTCGTGCCTTGAACCTGGAGATGAGGCAAGCGTCTGAATATATCAGTCTAGCCGAGAGCTGCGATATCACAGATCCAAAACAACTCTTCAAAGCCCTTGTCAATAAGCTCGCCATGGTGTGCGACAGCGCCAAGGGCGGCGATACGGTCACCTCCATTTTGGTGTCAGAAAACAGTTCTGGCCGAGTCGAGTATCACTTAGCTTCAAACCAACGAAGTCGAAGAGAACTGGAAGCAGTAGCCTCGTTTGTCACAACGATTCTGGAACAAATGGCGAGCAGCATTTCCGAAGACCAGGCTACTAGGATACTCCTGGTACCAATACTTGTATTCAATCGGCCTCGCATCAATCTTTATCTCGACGAGCTCCGACTACAAGCCCAGAAGTGCCTTGGAAAGCATGCCAAGTTGGATAAGAGAATTGGTGCGTATAATGTATCCAGCTGAATGTGGTGCTAATGTGTTCAGAAAACATCGTCATGCCAGAACTGCGAGCCCTCCTCGAACTTTGCCCCTGTGAGCGAGCCGCCACACTCCCAGAATCGGACTGTAGGTACGTTGAAGAAAGATTTGAATGGAAGCCTGCTTACTTCTCAGTTATACGCAGCTGCAAAGTCATCGTCAGACACCTCACCAATTTTGACAAACGCCCTGCAGGAGCCCATGTTGACCGCCTCGGCCGCGATGCCCGCGAGTCCGCCCATGCGGACTGCTGGTCAGAATTTCGCCACGTGATGAGACGTCTCATCGCCTATCCACAGTTTGCAGCCTTTCTCTTCCGCGCCAAGGCTAAGTTCCCACAGCTTTTTGTTTCATTCAAAATCACCCTTCATTCCTCCAGTCAGCGCCTTGCCAAGCCTGTCGTGAGGAAAAAGAGCCTCATGGCAGATAGCATTGTGGGTCGGCTCACAAGCCGCGAGAAAGACATCGAGATCTTTCGTGGGTTCGTTGACCAACTCCAGCTTTACGAACTTGATGAACGCATTCGTGCCGAGTTCACGCGCAGCACATTCCGCCCTGTCGTCCATTCCGAGGTGTTGCTCCTCAACAGCCTCGAATTTCAGGGGAAAATTACAACAGCGATGTTCTTCGGCGGATGGCCATATATAGGCAGCAGCAAGCCATCTTGCCGGCTTTGCAGCTACTATTTCTCTGAGCACGATTCAGGCGTGGAGTACCGTACGAGCCATGGCAACTTGTACCCGAGCTGGCGGTTGCCCGACGTGCGGGTCGATCAGGGCCCGGAAGCACTGCGGAGAAGGAAATTGATGCTGGACAAAATTCTGAAAAGGGTGAGAAAGGACACTTTTGAGCTTGTGAAGAGGAGAGCGGTGCCGACACATCGCAACCATGACTCGGTGACGTCGTCGGCGAGAGTGACTCTGGAGGCGCGCTGGTCGACAACATCCCAGGAAGACGACCTAGAGGTGATGCTAGGGGCATTGAATCTCGAGGGCGATGTTGAGGATGACACGGAAGAGGGAGGTGTACAACTGATGCTTCCTTAGCTTGAGCGGCACTGGAGCTTGTGACAATCTTCTTCTTTTCTTTTCTTGCCTTCTTTTCTCAAAACCCTCACGCCTGGCGCTTCAGTTGCTAGCTCATATTGTGGAGGTATTCGGCAAGTCAATTAAATCAATTACCTCTTCCCCTAGCTCCGATTTCAGACGCGGACATGATGTTGCCACAAAGTTGGCAAGGCAAGCCAGTATCATGGAGCTAGTTTGGAATGTAAACTCACGGAGGTTCAAGTGGCTATCCATCACGCTTGGTAGACTGTTAATTGGTAACATGATGGGTTATGATAAGTAAAACAGACGAAAGGGGAGTATTTCATGAGAAACACATACACTTGGATCGACCGCGATTTCCTTCGCATACTAAGAACAGCTTGCCGTCCCTTGACTGTCGTTTCACTTACCGTTCTGATATTTCATCCCGTGCAGCTTGCGAGCCAGGTCCTGTGCATAGCCGCACATAGTCATCGTGGGATTCCAACTCCCAGCCGTCGGAAAGAGCGCAGCTCCCGTGACATGAACATTCTCAATGCCATGCGGACGGTAAAGCTCATCGACAGAACCACCCTTTTCCTTGCGCCCCATGAAGCACGTGCTGGACTCATGCACAACACCAGGAATGCGTATTGTGTCGACCGATGGCTTCTCCTTGGTCCATCCGTGAGTCTTCTCATCCCACCACTCGATGCTTGAGTGGCATTCCTGCCCGCCAGCCATGGCTATGATGGTGTCAAAGACAGCCGTGTCCATGACTTCCCAGGTGCTGCGGTCATCATCGCAGAGGGTGTATTGCAAGATGACGTTGCTGGTTGGGTCGTTGCCTTTGTTGAGAGTAACGTGGTTGTGGGGATTCTTCTCGCTCAACTCTCCGAGGGCTGAGCAGACTATAAACACCCCATGTAAGCAGGTTTTCCAAGTCAATCATTTGCGATGAAAGTTCATACCAAATACAACGTAGTCCTCAGAACCATTCAGTTGATCAAGGGTTGGTGCGGCAGCGTAATTTGGGCACTCTCGAGCAGCATCCTCGGCATCATCCCTTGGATTCGGACTGTTTATCGCCACAGCCGAAACGTGATACTGCAGGCCGCTCTTTGGATCCTTGCCAGCCAGGTAATTGGCCGCCATGCTGAGCGAGTCTCCCTTCGTCCACCCCTTGACGTTCTTCACCGGGCATCTCCCGGAGACATGCGTTGCGAAATGGCCGGTGAGTCTCTTGCCAACAGTCTCGCGGCAGCTCTCAAAGGAGTTGAGTAGCAATGTGGCGTTTGGAACGGTACTACAAGCTAAAATGATTCTTGTCTTGTCGCCAGTCCATGACAAGGTTCCTTTGCTGGTCTCGATGACTCGGACAATATTGTCGTCGTCGCCTTTCGCCATACTCTTTACCGCGCAATCAAGCTTGATCTGCAGAGGCGCGCCCTGGCCTGTTTTTGCCAGTTGTCTTTGGTTTTCCAATATGCCCAGGAGAGGCCCGGGCACGGAGTATTTATTGAAGCGCAGAATGGAAGTCGGACTACGGCGTCCAACAGCCATAGGAGCTGGCTCGACATAATCTGCCGTGGGGATCGTATGGAGTGAGTCTTTGAGAATGTCATCCAGAGCAGTCTGGAGCGTCCCAAAAACGCCATCTTTAATCTCAGCGGCGGAAGTGACGTTCAAAAGACTCTCCGCATCCTTCCAAAATGACTTATGCTTCGCAGTCTCTTTCATAGACTGGGGAAAGTCGCGCATGAGATCGGTTGTTGGCCGTGGACAATAGGCCGACCAAAAGGTTGAACGACCGCCGAAAAACGGACATGACCCATGTAGAAATTTCAGCTCTTTTGTTTCAAAAGTCTTGCGGGACAATGTCCATGGGTACGTCTCAGAAGGCCCCCCTAGAACCATCTTGAAAGGAAGTCCGAGGTTCTGAAAGTGCATGGGCAGCCAAAAGCCTATGTTGAATGAGTACGTCTCCATGAAAATCCATCTCAAATCACGTACCTCCACGTTCCAAACAAAGAATTTTGACGTGAGGATCAAGCTCGAGAGCCTTCTGAATGAATGCAAGGGCCATGAAGCTTGAACCAACGACAACGTAGTCAAAGTCCCCGTTGGCAAGGATTTGGGCCCAAGTCTCATCACTGCTTTCATTTCAGCACGATCAAGCTTATCATGAAGGTCGAAGTAAATGCGACACTTACCTAACAAAGTAATTCAACGCCATCACCGAGGAAGAAGAAGGGCTCTGCACGCCAGGCACGGGATATCCGTAGGAGTTGGCTTCTGGTGGCTGGCGATCATGATGGTCTTTGCCAACACGGCAATGGAAACTGGGGATTGGCCTACCTGAGGAGGGAAGGCAGTTTGTACAACTTTTGGTGGCCATGATGAGATAACAAAAAAAATGTATTGGCAAGGTGTCATATGTGGCAACAGGTCGACTCGGACGTGTGGTACAAATATATGCGGATTTGATTTCTATGCATTCTCCCCAGGATTCGGCTGTTGTCTGTGAATTCCATGCAAAGGAACTCGTCCCACACACTGGACAGAACTCCATTCTTTCCGTTTCGGGAGAAGGACGGATGCCGCAGGGATCCTCGGATCGGACCATGCCGTGCGTACCCTGTCCGCGTGGGTCTTGGAAGCTTATTTTCAGCTGAGACCCCGGTTCGAGCTTAGTCGAGATGTCTGTGGCTTGCTGAATAGCCTTTTGGAGCAGCAGCTGAGATATTGGTGGCTTACTAGAAAACCTAGAATCATAAAAAAATCCAATAGGGGTCCTCTCTGAGGTTCCCCGCCTCGGCGAGTCCACTGCATTCCCGTGAGAGTTTTCTACTAAGCCGTCCTCGCCCTACCTCGACTGAGACACTGCAGGGTGTTCTCCAGCAGGCTTCGTTCTCGACCGATGTTGCAATGCATTTGTCTCGACAGCCTGACCCGATCCGGACTTCAAGGGTCCAAGGGTCCAGCATTCCACGTGTACATCACATCACAGTGTAAGACATTAGCGGGTCAATAATGTAAGGTTGTAAGCCAGTCGTGTGAAATGCAGCATGTTCAAGCAGGACAACACGAGACACTTTGTTTAACGGTTATGCATTGCACAGGTATGCACAGATTATTGCTTCGTCTAGAGAAATTGTTTCACTGCCGTCTCTTCCGTTCAACAATCTAATGCAGCTCACTACCGCGCTATCGAGTGCTATATTGCGCCTGAACCAGTACTCTGCTCTCTGCTCTACGGCAACTGGATAGGCGAATGAGTTAAAAATCAAAATGCCTATTCCACGCTGCGTGCTGAGTATCGCCATAGACTTTTGTGCTCCAACATGCTGCATTCCACCAGAAAGCCAATACGCAAGCAGGGGGTGCCGTATACACGTATAACACTTCTTCTGAAAACGGATACCGAAGATGATTGCCACTTTTGAGAATACGGTTGCCCAAATGTGAATGTGATCAGGTATGCATTCCTTGGCGCATTCCATCAGCCACGCGAGAAGGGTCTCGACGAGGGTGCTTGCATTGATCCTTGCAAAATCAATCAAAGAGCTGAACAGTCAGCCGCAGGTGAGATGTCGCAGTATGGTGGTGAACGCAAGTTCTAGTGAGACGCATGGGCAAGCCATGATCTGCAGCACGCAACATATAAGGTCGATATGTCCCTCGTGAATCCTGTGGCCAAGAGTTCATCGAGATATAACACAAAAGCAACAAGATCAAGAGAGCACCAACAACAGCAGCGATGCATTTGTCTGCTCACCTCGTGCTGGTGCCGAGTCTGGCCAGCCTGGCTGCTGCCTCATGCTCTGGGAAGTCAGACGCCTGCTCTCTCAATCCGGTCCCTCTTCGCCAATTCAATCCGCTCAACTTTCAGGCTGCGACTTGCGACCTCAAATGGCAAGCCGGCTGCGTTGGACCGGCCCATGGTGGAGGCTTTGAGCAAAAGCCACCACCGTACTTCTTGTGTACCACATCAGGAGAACCATCTGGCCTGCTGCCAGTGGACGCTTACACGCTTTCCCTGCAAAGAAACTTCACCGCAGGCTCGGCTGACTTCACGCTGCACGGACTATGGCCGGGCTCCATCGGCGGGAATGGTGCAAAGAACCAGCCGTACGGCTGCCAAAACGGCGAGGAGTTTGACGACGGTATTCTCACAAAGTTTGGCCCTCTTCTGGACTACCTCTGGCCGACTAATCCCGTGTACAAGAACACGATGCAATGCTTCATCATGTCCGAGTGGATGAAACACGGTACCTGCGCCGTCATCCCCGGGGCTGACGGTACAGCCTTTCGACTGCCGCAGGAGACCTACTTTCGTACTGCCTTTGTCCTTGCCAACGAGTTCGACAAGAACAAGGCGTTGCGTGAGCAGCTGAGGGGCTCCGACACGGACGAGGATCTGGAGCCGCTCATCAGCACAAATTGCGTCGCGTGCGCTTACCAAGCCACAGTCGGCTGGACAGGCACGGATGTCGACAGCGTGCCACGCATGTCGGATCAATGTATTGATCAGTGCTTTGCGTGCGGCGATCATTGGGATACCTGCCCACCGGCCCAGTTGCAAAGCACCGTCCAGCTGGACCCAAGCAATGCGCCGCGTATGACAGAGAGCGTGACGACAGCCGGGATCCCCATGCTCAACTTTGCCATGCCGGCTATGATGAGCAGCAGCAGCAGCAGCAACGACAACGACAACAACAAAAGGAACAACGCATCTCCTTGGGAGGGCACCTGGCGCTCATTCGGGGCCGAGCAACTCGGTTCGGGGAAATACCAGTTTGAGCAGACCTTCTCCGACAACACCTTGACTACGACCACAGACAGCCCCTATCCCCAGAAATGCACTTATGAGCCCAAGGCTCCTGGAGAGCTCTTGTTACGATGCGGCGACGGTGACAAGAGACATGTGGAAGATTGCCTGGTACAGCGTCTGCCGGACATTGGCGATCTCGAGGCTGGCTTCATGGGGTGTAATCACACGGGCAAGCCGGCCCCAGGGAGCTTCTTCGCGGCCATGGACACGCCTGGGTGCGGCAATTTCCTCATGTTCAGAGCCAAGTCGCAGACAGAGTCAAAGCCCAAGGTCGCGGTAGCCTCTCAGCAAGTCATCGGGGGGGCACCGTCCAGTCTCCTAGGCTTTTGGCGCTCCCTTGAGGTATCCAAAGACCATGAAGCCGGCCTGGCGACATGGAACGTTACGGCTGATGGTCGAGCGTCGATGCAATGGCCCAACTATCCCGACCGTGGCCAGCAGCACTACTCTGTGTCGCACTCTGTCGAGGATTCTGACACTGTCCTCCTGACCACTGCTACTGGAATTGTGACGACCTGCCGCTTCCAGTTCCAGTACCAGCCGGTCTACTCGTACGCCGTCCTTGAGTGCTCAGCATCGAAAGACGCAGCACTGCAGAGCACGAAATGGGCCATGGGCCGGTGTAATCCGTGCAGCTCATCCTGTCGCTACTCTTGCGGTCCCGAGAACAACTTCTGCGGCGCTGGCTCATGCGATCCGGCCGATTCTGTCCATGATGAGCCAGTGGGCGCCATCCCCTCCACGCAGCTTGCTGGGCCGTCTGCACACACATGGTGCACTCCCGAAGATACCAGCTGCTGGCCCTCCAAAACCGCCATCCTGAAGCTGGAAAAGGACCTCGATCCGTCTGTGCCCCGGCTCGGCGTGCAATGGAGCAGCTACCCGCAGCCGCAGCCTGCACCGGTGCCAAACGCATCAACAGACAACCAACCCTTCTACGGGCTGGGAAGCTCGCCCAGCGGCCTCAAGGCGCTGTACTACTATGAAGATCTCAACGAGATGTGGCGTCCGTGTTTCATTGCAGGCAAGGAGAAGGAAGCGAACCAGGCGTCTGATATTTGCAAGGCGGCGCTCCATCAGAACGAGTACCGGAGCTGGAACCCCTTTATCGTCGTCTTTCCTCTCAACGAACGCCATGTCACGGCCGCCCTCACCTTTGCTGCTCAGCATCGTCTGTGTATTGCCACCGCTGGCACAGGCCACGAGTACAACAGCCGCAACTCGTGCCCAACGGGCGGCATCCTCATCCGGACGATTCTTCTCAAGAACAAGGAGTTTCTGCCGACTTGGGAGGAAGACAAGGCACTGTCGCCTGGCGGTGCGTTCCGCTTCGGCGCCGGGTCCGTCTTTGCCGAGATGCACAACTTTTCTGCCCAGCACGACCGGGTTGTCGCGTCGGGCTGGTGCTCTACCGTTGGCATGGTCGGTTTCCATCTCGGCGGTGGCCACGGGCCCTTTGCCCCGTCCATGGGCCTCGGCGTCGACAACCTGCTGGAGATTGAAGTTTTGCAGATTGCACAGGGTCCCAACCGCCAGCCTGTCGTGCACAAAATGATTGCGAGTCGCCGCAAGAACCCTCAGCTGTTCTGGGCCATGCGCGGTGGCGGCGGTGGTGTCTGGGGCGTCATCCTGTCGATGACTATTCGCGCTCACGCCGTGCCTGACGGAGGCCTCAGCCGCGTCTACATGGAGCAGAAGGGTACTTTCTGTCAGGGCACAGATGCGGGCGACTATGGCTACGAGTGGCTGCGCGGCATGTGGTCTCGCTTTGTTCAGTGGCAGTTGACGCTCAATCAAAAGGTCAGCACACAGCAGGGGTTTTTCATCAACACGACCGATTATCAACAGGGAGGGGACCTGTGCAAGGTCACTTGGAAGTTTACCTTTGAGTATTTTTACGCCGGCGGTCAGGATGAAGAGGACTACAGGAGGTTTCGTGACGGTCTCAAGGACGTCCTGCAGCAGCCGAGCGTGGTGCAGGAGAACAACTTCAAGTCGGCCTACGAGTATCTGCTCACAATGCCTCCGAATAAGTTCCAGCTCTCAGCGGTCGACCCATTGCCAGCCCCCCACGAACCCTCTGATGCAGCTACTGGCTCCCAAAACTCAGTCTTTGTTTCGCGTGAGGCGATGAAGGACAAGTTCCCTGCGACTATGATGTCCGTGTTGGACATTTGCGTCGACTCCCTCAAAAGCCCCGACCCGTCATCGCCCGCTGAGAAAGGATATCGCTGCGGATTCCACTACCTCTACACCTCGGTGACGGGGAACCTGGGCAGCCCGCAGCCGAGCGACACGGCCATCTCGCCAGGTTTCCGCTCCGCGCTGATGCTTTGGAACGCACGCACATTGTCAACTCAGCAGTCAAACCAGACGGTGTTTACCATGGGACCCAACAGCTACTTCTCCGAGAGTCCGTATGTGCTGCACAACTGGACAACGAGGTACTGGGGCCAGAAGAGGTACGAGCAGCTGTTGGCGGTCAAGAAGGCGCATGATCCTGGGAATTACTTTTGGTGCCATCACTGTGTGGGTGATGATCCGAGCGATGCGTATGGAGACCGGCCGCGACAAGTGTATGGAGTGCCTGCAGAGGATGCAAAGCAAAAGCCACTTGTGGACGCTGATGGTTCCTCTCAGAGAGATGAGTTGTAGGAGATTGTCACCTTCAACAAGGTTCACTGCTTGTTCTTCTGAGAAGTGAAGATCTCAGCTAGGATGGACCACACTCGGAGTTTGCAGAACAAAGTAGGAATCAAAACCAGTTTGCAAAGGTATCTCAATGTAAACTTACTCCATGGGCTTTCGATGTATCATGTTTCCTCTGTTTCGCTTTCACACCAGCCTCTTCTTCATGCAGCGGGTAGACGAACAGGGACATGAACTATATCCCAACTGAGATTGATGTTCAGGTGAATAGGGGCCAAAGAAAGTGAAAAGTGAAAAAGAACAAGAAAAATGAATCATTGAAAACATACAACAGCCGGTATTCGCTGGTCGTCACCGACCCAACTACTAATCAGCCCCTTAGCAGCTTGACTATGGGGGAGCGGACGGGACCCCGTATTTTCTACTAGGTATGGTCGTATGTGATATGACGAGCTGAAATCCTGTATTATAATGGCATTAATGGGGTGCTTGCTGAGGATGGACAGCAAAAGACACTGGCTGACGCTGACGGTCCTGCTCATAGAGAAAGTTATAGAAGAGATTGTAGCCTCTCAGGCCTCCTTTGGTAGCAAATTATTAAAAACAGCCCGTTGGCAGCTCTTCGTCTCCTCCTGGCAAAGTCCACCCCGAGAGGCATGTGACTATGGAGAGGTGAGTCTACGCAACATACTGGTGCGTAGAGGTGATGATTGAGGTTGAGATCTATCAGTCAAAAGGCGTACCTCTTGATGTCCTGAGGAACCAGTTGCAATTATCAGAGCACAAGGTACGCTCATGAGCTTCATAACCCCCCTTTCTTGAAAGAGGCATGCAGGTCAACGCGCTGCTTACGATCGCCATCGTGTATACCCTTGTGTCAGTCAGGCGGCGCCGTTGCGTATCTGTAGCTGCACAACGCGTAAAGAGCCAGTTATTCAGCCCGGAAAGATTTGAACTCCTGCTCAAGCTCTCTGCTCAAGGTTCCATCGTCGAGGCCTGACTCTCTCGCGCGTCGCAATTCCCGATCATGTCGTCTCCTCGTCAAGGCGTCTGTGTCGCAGACGCATCCAAACTCGCATGGTCAAATTCTGCGACTCCCGCGCTCTCGTTCTGCTGGGCTTTTTTTTGCCGCAGGTACATTCGCCAGGCAAAATAAACACCGACGACCGTAAAAAGGCCGAAGACGATGCCGACGACAAGACCAATAATTGCTTCGGCGCTCAGCCCGGACCCCGATCCGGATCCAGATCCAGATCCAGAGGAGTCGGAACCCCCACGAGCCGAGCCTGTCGTCGTGAGTGATGGCTCCACGCTGGTCGCCATCGCCTTGGTCGATGGACTCGTCGGTGTAGATGTTCTGCCGCTCACAGTCAGCCTCTGCTCGTCATACGGACCAGGCCTGCAAGACTCACACGGTCGCGTTGCAAAACGCCAGATACGCCTTCGCCGCCAGATCCGGCACGACAGGTCCGTCGGTCCCGGCCTTTCGACAAATCTCCGCGGCCATTTCCCTTGTGTACTCAGCCCTCTCCTGCAGCTTGTCGCTCGCGCAGAAGCAGGACACCTGGCCCTCGAGACAGCCCGAGTTCCAGACGGTCGACGACTCTGCCCCGTGCTGCCAGCACCCGGAATTGCCGCGGGCGCCGGCGAGAGCGCATTGTGCGCACAGGCTGAGATCCATGTATGCGTCAGAGTCCCTCACGATGGTCTCGAGGTCGAGGATGCTGTCGCCCAGGACGCCGATTGCGGCCAGCGTCCAGACGAGCACGCAGAGTGCGGCCCAGCTGGTCATTTTGCAAGCGCTTCGAGTTCCCGGTTGAAAATTCAGTAGGGCTTCGACCTGGCCAGTCAGCGTTAAAGCGGTTGATTGAGGGGTCGAAACACTTGGACAATGTGTGCGGATAATGAATGTACAGACTGATAAAACAGGAGAACTAATAGAAACACGCGGCCGCCTCTCCCACTCCCTTGGATGGGGAACGCCTCTCTTTTGAACGACCGCTCAATCAATCCGCTGCAGCGGTGGCGACGGCGCCCTAGATGGGCTGAGCCGTTGAGGTGAGACTTCCCGGCAACGTAGATAGGCATGGCCAATAGAATGCGCTTGGCTGGACGCTGCTCACGGTGCTGAACATGGCACATGGCCATCGCGAGATACGGAATGATCGTCAGCACCCGATACTATAGGCTTGGCGGCGCAGGGAAAGGCACGGCAGGGCAGGGCAAGGCGGCGGGAATGTATGCACAGGATTCATGCAAAAAGTTTCGCGGTGCACTCACGCATCTGACCGTAAAGAATCATCACGAATGACTGCCTGTGCTTCTTGTGAGCAGAAAGATCAACAGTGGCAGGTCGCGTAGTGAAAGACGAGCTTTGGAGGTGTGGGCGGGTGAATCACGACTTGGGCAAAACGCCTAGCCAGGGGGAGCTCCTCCCGGCGGCGCCACCTGCGTAATGGGCTGAATGCTCATGAATATTGGATCGCATTTCCTGCTAGGAACAGACGCAGGGTATCTTTCGATTGTTCGGTTCAGCCTCGAGGCGCCAAAGCCACCTGCATTCGCTGTCGGCGAATGCCAAGGATAGACCATCTCCTCCTCGATAAACAGCCCCCTTCACTGTCATGCAGTCTATCACGGGGCTCAGCAATCATTGCAAAAGCCGTTGAAATGATGTTTCAAGCCGCAATCCCGTGGTTAGCTCCCCTAATACTCGGCCGGTCCCGGCTCTGCTTCAGACTTTTGTTCCAGGAGATCCCATCGTCCCTCTGCGGTCTTCACTGGGAGATGGCACAGCTTGCCCAGGAACGGATCACCCTATCTATCACTGCCCATTATATCTAATACGAACCAGGATTCAGCGACTCAGCAGCTGAGGCCGTCCCCCTCCTCACTATAGAGGTTGGGATCACTCCACCTCCCTCCACCGTGCCTCCAGAATCTGACCCTCCATCATTGCCGATGGATTGCTCACCTGTGCGCTGGACTGCACCATCTGATTATCGTACGCAGCTCCCGTCAGCATCCAAGAGTTGGCATACCCGTATCCCATCGTTGCGTTCCCAACAGTGTATCTGTGACCTTGTGTCGCGTCGATGGCGCCACCAATCGCTTTGTATGCCGTACCCATGGATCCGTACATCACCGACTGGTTGAGTGCAATTTGCTGCTGGACCAGAAGCTGACGACACTTTGGTATCGTCTCGAGGTACACTACGCGCCGCTGCTGGCCCAGAGCGAGGAACTTGGCCAGGTCACCAGAGGAGCATGCCTCGTTGTAGAGACGCCGCATCCTTGGGGAGTAGAGATCGCACATTCGCGCTCCATCGGCCTTCACCCCATGAAGCTCGAAGCGCGGCTCCAGAGCCGTATTCCTGGCAAAGGTGAGGTAGCACTCCTCGCAGATGCACACGAAATCCCAGCCCCAGTACTTCTTGCCCGTGCCAGCATCCAGATCGATTCGCGGACACGCGGGGACGTTGGCAAACTGGGTCGCGTAGGTACCAAAAGCTGCCCAGCTGTCCGTCAGGACTGCTTCAGCAAAGCTCAGGAGCAGCGGCCCGGCCCTCGGGTGCGCCGGGTTGAAGCAGCATGTGCCGGTGGTGAACTGGCCCACGTCTGTCTTGCGGACAAAGCGCCGCGCCGCACCGTGCGTTTCCACGATGCCACCGAAGCATGCAGCGCAGACTTGGAATCCCGGGGGGTTGCTTCCAAGTGTCCACCATTCTGCATGTCTCATGCCCTTGGGATCGCAAACGGGGCTCTCGTCCATCTTCCTCATGGCCTTCCAGAAGAGCTGCCAGTCCTTCTTGTCATTAGCCCGCTGCACGGCCTGCGAGATGTTAAAATAACCCATGGAGCACTTTGTGTCGGCGGTGCCTCGAGAGCTCTGTGAGAAGAGGTTCGCATTTGGCGTGTCGTGGAAGTAGTCACAGTAACAAGCCACACAGAGGATCAAGCTTTGCAGGCCAATTTTGGGCGTGAACCAAGCCCTTTTGTCACCTCTGACCGGCTGAAGCTTGGGGCAGTCAGGGAAAGGCAGACGAGCCTTGATCTCCATGGCGAATGCCGACCAGTTGTTTCGTGTTGCGTGAGCCTCCACCATACGTCGGACGTAGGGTTTCGTGGTCTGGCAAACAGCCTCCCCATCCACTCGGACAGGCCTGAACCTTGCGGAAAAGGGTGTGCTGGAGAGAAAGTCGAGATAGCATGCATCGCACAGCGTGAAGCCGGGGATGTCAGGCGCCTGGTGCCAAATCTTATGCTTCTCTGGAGTCGTCTGTGGGCAGGGAGACACGCGCTGCTTTTCCACCCAGAGCTTGACCAGCATGTCCAGCGACCCCGAAGCTACGGCCTTGGGCCAGAGCACGTTGCCAGCCGCCCACGAGCCTCCCAACGAACATTTCCGCAACGTCGACGCATCAAGATCGCGGTGGTGACGAAACGAATTTCGGAAGACCGTGTCCCGGATCTTGTCGATGTAACACCGGCCGCAAATGAACGCGTCCGGGGCAGAGGCATGGCTGAACCAGTCGGTGTCTATGCGCATGGCGTTCGCGACACACTCTGTGGTCGCCCTGATGCCGTGAATATGCCCATGTGCCGCTGAACTAGAATGAGGTCTGGATGGCGAATTCCTCTTGGGCGGAACCTCGGGCTGATCTCCATGACTAGACCAAGTCGAGATCAAGAACGAAGGCTGTGCGCTGTCTGGTAGAACCTCAGAACGAGAGGCTGGAAGTGCCGTGGGTTGCTGGGAAGTCCCTGGCCGCCCCGACTCTTGCACCGCCGGTCTGAGGGGCAGCGGCGGCGGGGCAGACAGTTTATGACGCTGCATGGAGGAGGCTGAAGATTTGTCTGCGGGAACAATTGGGGTCTTGCAGTCTGGTGGTTTCCATACGGCTCTTGTATCTCTGATCGATCAGCCTGTTGCAAGTACACTGATTTGGGAGGATCGCGTTCTTTATCTTTGGATCCACAGGGAGACTGAAGAGGCGCGTCTGCCCAAGAGTCAGAAATACGCCTCAACGTCCAGCCGACGCACAGTCATCACTGCTAAGGTACGTATAAGCCCAGCCAAGTGTCTGGCTTCCAGCTCTCTGCGCTTTGTTTATGGCTCCGAATAGACTAGGCTGGATAGCGAGGCTATTTACTCGTTCTAGACAACGTTGTGCTTAGCAGCTAAGCAAGGTTCTGGCAGGCAAACCGTAGCCGCCCTAGGCAAAGCGACGAGACAGTTCCAGTCCTTGCTGGCAGCAGAGCTGACTAGTGGAACTTAGAGCGCTAGATGAGGCTATAAATGTCCTTGACTCGGAATAAGGGGAGAACATTAGCCGGCTAAGACCACAAACAATCGCTAACTCAGGCCAGCATTACCAACGCGTGTTGACAAGGACTAAGACAGAAAGACGCCCCATAAGTCTGTCCTGTTCAATCTTTATCTTTGGATCCACAAGGAGACTGAAGAGGCGCGTCTGCCCAAGAGTCAGAAATACGCCTCAACGTCCAGCCGACGCACAGTCATCACTGCTAAGGTACGTATGAGCCCAGCCAAGTGTCTGGCTTCCAGCTCTCTGCGCCTCGTTTGTGGCTCCGAATGGACTAGGCTGGATAGCGAGGCTATTTACTCGTTCTAGACAACGTTGTGCTTGGCAGCTGAGCAAGGTTCCGGCAGGCAAACCGTAGCCGCCCCAGGCAAAGCGACGAGACGGTTCCAGTCCTTGCTGGCAGCAGAGCTGACTGGTGGAACTTAGAGCGCCAGATGAGGCCATAAATGTCCTCGACTCGGAATGAGGGGAGAACATCGGCCGGCCGGGACCACGAACAATCGCTAACTCAGGCCAGCATCACCAACGCGTGTTGACGAGGACCAAGACAGAAAGACGCCCCACAAGTCTGTCCTGTTCAATCCCGCAGCGGTTGGGTTCGCGGCGCGAGTAGCTTGTCAGAGTATTTCCTGACATGTGTTGTCATTCTTGTGCCTTTGATAATGTTTGCGACTGCTCAGGGGCGAAATTAGATTGAAATCAATGCATCAGAGCCAAAGAGACAACCATGACTGTGGGTGACTGGGTGGCGCTCCGAAGCGACGCATGATCTGCTCCCCACCTCAGCTGCCAAGCCGCCATACAGACGATAGGCATGCAGGGGCCCAAGGGATCTCATGGCTGCTGAACTAAGAGATAGACTACATATCTACTTGTAGCAACCCCGTAGCTGCGGCATGACGGCGCTATCGCCAGATGTGCAAAAAGCCCCAAGTTGTTGGCACGCTTGAAATCCAACACAGGGCAGACAACTGAACTACAGCTCTGTTCGACACACTGGTGTGGCAATTGGGTCCTGCTTATGATTCTGGACTCAAGCGGAGGGATGGGCGCCCAGATGCATGGTTGCTGAGTAGTAGATAGCCAGCACGGTCCTGGGCCCAGGACAGCCGGCATCTCGTCGGTATAGATAACACAAATGTCGATTTTCTGCCGACAGTCTGGTCTAGAGCGCCGCCAAGTTTGTGGCTTAGATGGTTCGAATCAACAAAAACATAATCATAGACACTGCGCTTGGCTCCAAGAAACAAGACTGCCTAGGGATCATTCAGGAGTAGTATAAAAGACCGGCATCTGTCGCCAATGAATATCTGACAGCTCTCATCGCAAGGCCAAGTACATCGATCAAGAGGACTGCCTCTTTAGCATTTGATCTTGAATTGCCACGTCGAATCACTCCTTCTTCCTACACCAATTCCCGCACCGTCGTCGTCAACATGGTTCGCATTTCGTTCCCCTTGGCTCTGGGACTCGCTGCCTTGCCAAGCGTCTTCGCCTGCACGAAAAGCACGGCCAAAGACTTTGAGGACTACATTGTAGATCACCTCCCCAACATCCAAGGTCCGGTCTCCGGACCGTCCAGCCCTTCTTCCAACGATTCACCGGAAGGATGGATCGACTGGGCCCACGACGCTGTCGATGATGTCGGCTTCAAGAGCCGGCGACGAGCGGCCTCCAGCTTCTCATGTGAGCTTTTTTTTTTTTTCCTTCTTTTTGTCTTCCCTTCGCTCTTTTCTGGCTTGATAGACTCCCTCAGCTGACCTTTCCAAGGCTCCTCTTCCGATGTCTGCCTGTACCAAACCAAGTTTGACGCTCTTCTGTGCTACAATCAGAACCTCGCAACGTACAAGTACGAGAATGGTCTGAGGGTGGACATTGCGTCGGGTAAATTTACGACCCCCGACGGGGATAAGGGTGATTTCGACTCGGGCCCCTGCCCAGGCAAGGATTTCGAGCCTAACGAGGAGGGCGACGGCTGCACGCTGGCAAGGATCTCCAAGCAAGATTCCTCCTCGAGCTCCGACAGCGAGTCTAAAGACAGCACCGATTCCGAGGACAGCACCGTTTCCGAGGACAGCACCGTTTCCGAGGACAGCAACGATTCTGGAGACAACAGCGAGAACGCAGCTGCTACCTTGGGCCTCAGTTTCATGATCGCTGCTGGGATGCTCGGCCTTGTTGTTATGGAGAGTATGTAGCAGAAGCACAAGGCCAAACGGGAAGCGTGCGAGTGATCCAAGCAAGCGGCCCGCTTCAGAGACAAATGTGAATACAGGCAACGTGTTGCCGGCTTTGCGAATTTAACACCCCGACACGTCTCCGCTGCTTCTGGTAATGGCCTCAAACAGCTGAGACACCGAGGCAACAGCGATGCCCAAGTGTGTTGCATGCATGTTTGAAATGCTTTACACGTAAGACCTGGTCGAGGTTGCGACGCAGATTCTCGTTTCAATGACCGTGATACTCGTCTCCCACCCGTCCTTGAACCAAGGGGGCGTCCTCCATACTATGGCGCAACAGCGCATGATCAGGCCACACAGCAACCGGAGGGACTTTGATCGTTCAGCTGGTTCAGAGCTTCTGTCCCATAAAGTTCTTATGGCTATATGAAGGCATCTTGAACGAGTTTCACCTGTTCCTTCTTGGAAAATAAGAACACTAGCTACATTTGACTTTGTCCACAATCTGTGTAAGAATATAGTTAAAACAAAATTCTTTCAATATATTTCGCCTGCAAAGATGAAGACGCTGCATCAACGGATGATATGATTGCTAAGTAGACTTTCGATGCATCATCTTTCTCCTATCTCTCTGCCTCACCACCCAGGCCGTCTTGGGTGCAACCGGCACTGCTCGCTTCTGTTAAAGGCTGCGATACATTACACTATCTCAACCCTGTCCAGTCGTACCACTGGTCGAAGCTTATTGGCATTGCTAGTGTCTGGCTTGTGCGTGTACCAGTTGAGAAGGTACTTGTTGCTTCCGGCTTTGTACGCATCGGGGTAGTTCATGACAAGCGTGTACGTCTTCCATTCGGATGTGAGTCCGCGGATGCTTGCCTGCCATACGGGCGTAATTTGATCGCCGGCGCGGACCAGGCCGAACTGAATGTTCCCTTCGCCATCCGTGTGCTTCCTTGCGATCACCTTGACGGTGATGCTGTTGGAAGAAGGGCACCTGGTGAACTCCTGGCCAAGACCGATGTTGATTCTCGAAGTTTCAATGGCAGTGTCCCAGACCAGCAACCTCTTCAGGTTCACGAGAACCGCCCGTCCAGTTTCGTCCCCGTACACGTTAGCGCGCCACTGCTTCAATCCGAGGTTGAAATTGACATTCTTGAGAGTCTCGCACTCTCCATCACTGGGCTCCTCGCCCCCATCAGATCCATCTCCATCGTCGAGTGAGGTGCACATTTCGTAAAAGGTCCAGCTCTTCTCCAAGAAAGTCTGGCTCCAATCCGTATCGACGTAGCTCTGACCTACGTACGCAAATATCTTGTAGCCGTAACTCATTTCGACGGTCAATGCGTTCTGCACTTGGGGCTTGTTGCAGAGTCCGCCCTGGCTGTTGTGAGTGACGGCAACGTCACCCTCCCATCGTGGAGCAAGGACCGCCACGCCTCCCTCGTAGACGCTTTTGCCAAAGAGCTTAAGAGCAGCTTTGGGGTTCACGTACGCATGGACGTCGATGTGGACTCCCACTTCAGCTTCGTGCCGCAGAGGGTGCTTCTCTAGTGACCAATCCCATCTAGTCTCCTTGTCAGCAGAGGAAGAAGAAAAGGATTACCAAACGCCCATTGCGCCCGGATTTGCACCAGGTTACTCACCCAGATCGGCCGCTTGAGCATCCCTTGAAACACTTGCGATAATACCCGTTCGACATGGCTGCCGTAACGCCGAACTCAACTGCGCCCTGGGCCCTGAAATCGATGATGCCGCCCACTCCAATGTCAGAGCTGAGACCGAGCTCGATGATCTTGGGAATACCGACGTTGAGAGGCGAGATGCGAACGATCGGCCATTGCTTGTTGGCAGATTTCACGGCATTTGCTTCGAGTCGAAGATCGAAGAAGGCCTTGACGTTATCTGATCTGAATTCAACGTATGCCTCCTTGAGGCTGAACCAGTAGGTTCGCACGTAGACCTTGGCCCTGATGTAACCACGAGTCCCGCATTCGACGCAGTCCAGACGAAGCTCTCCGTCTCCGCTGGTGGCCTTGAAGATGTTGCCGTTGAAGTTATGGTTCAGGCTTATGGAGGGCTGAATGCTCCATGCACGCTTTCCCGCTGCTTTCGTGAGAATGGGCCGGACGCTGCGGCGGTCCAAACGCCTGCCCCGGCGCTCGATGTTTATGTTGGACGGCTCGGAAGAGTCATACTCGATTGCTGTGCCATCATCCTCGTCGCCGATGTCGTGTTCAGCGGTGTCGCTGGAGACAGTTTCAGTGTCAAATTCGGTGTCTGCACTGATCGGATCATAGAGCTGATCTTCGGCTTCTTGGACCTGAATGAAGGTCTCCAGCTCGATCTCCGTAGCCGGAATGTCCTTCTCAATGTCTTCAATTTCTTGGACCGATAAATGAGCGACAAAGTCCGCATCATCGTACCGAATGGAAGACACCTTGAAGGGCAGGCGATCCGCGCCTCCGCAATCCGGATGGTTCGCGAATAAAATGAGAGTATGACTCTCTTCCTTGTCGACCCATTCCCAAGATTCTTTGGCGTTTACGTACGCTTCCTTGGAGGCAAAATCCAAAGCCATTGATGGTGCTGAGCAGTCTATCTTGTCAAGTACACCGGTAAAGTCGTCCATGTTGATGACTTTGTAGTCCTCAAATTCCGAGGCAGTGAGATCAACATTCAGAGTAGCAGAAGCCAGGGTATCGGCTATATTCAGTTAGTCGCTCCTTGACAAGTTCAAAAAGTCGCATGAGCAGAAGACGTCTCGAGCACTACATACAGTCACGCCACTCCACGGAGAGCTCATCTTTCAGAGAAAGATCCCGCGCCGGACGAGAGCTACCACCGCCTGCTCGGATAGGCTTGAGCTTCAGTATGTCGCCAATTCTGGCATCGCCCTCGGCGCGAGCTTCGCGGCGAACATAGTCAGCCACGCCGGGAGGAGAGTGTATTGTCGATGCACTGCCGATGCCTGCGAGATTGAGGAGAAGTAAAAGGGGAAAGAAATAAGCCATTATGTTCAAGATTTGGTAGACGAGTGGAGGAATGATTTGGTTGTTACTACTCGTAAGAGTGATTTGATCGTCTTGAAAGACATGATGCACACGTCGTCAGTGATGGTTTATATACGCAGAAGCAGCCATATAGAATCGATGATTTCGGCATCGCCGAAGCAGCTTTGCACAAAGTCCCATCTCACTACATGAATGGGACTCAGGTTCGACCAAGTCGTGATTGATGACAAGGTTGACGTCTCGTGGGACAACGCTGAGAGCAAAAAGCCTCTTTTGAGAGCGCCTACCAATGGATGCGATGTCTTCCGCTGAGACAGCCTCAGCCTTGTCAGCAGCCACCTGTCACGCTAGCGAAATTGTTGAGGGCTACGCCAATCAATGGGAATCCCATTCCCTTGGCATCATGGACGATAGCCGGCGGCAAACCCACAAGCCATCCGACGACAGCTTCAGCTGCTTGGCAAGCTTGAAGCGCTCACAAAACAGGCCATATAAGGCTTAATAGCTCATTTATAAACCAGGCACCCATTTTATCTGCATGAGACTCAGCCAGACTCCAGAGACTAGCCCGACGCTTTCACCGTTGGGGGTGCATCACGACATAGATAAATGCAAGCGGGCTGAACACTGGCCCGCCCAGGCTAATGCGGATACATTTCTACAGGTACGACCATACTTTCAAGCAGTAAATGCCTGTCGGTTGCAACAATGTTTCCATGCAAGGTCTCACGAATAGGCAGATAAAAGCAAGGGTTACAGTATGGGCGTCCTCATCTGATGCCAAAATATTCATTTCAAGAACATTTAGATTCCCGGGTTCAATGGCATCACCACAAGCATTGACGCAAAGCTTCGATTGAGAAAACTACAGTTCAGAAGTAGTTTGGGCAAATCTCCTCTGGGTTGATGAAACGAGCCGTTGACTGATCTCGGGCTGTAAGCTAGTGCGAGACTGGTTGCAGCAGTAGTCAGGCGTTATGCGTGTCATAGAAGTTTCGTGAAAAGGAGCTGGACGAAATCAAACTGCTGCATAACCGACTTTTTCAGATGACACTGCAAAGTAAGCTGACTTTGGATACTAATCTGGTGTTCTTTGACTGTGTGCTTATATTCTACTTGACTTGAGCTGTGAACAGACTATCGTGTAAGCAAAAACCTCGTCTCGAATGGTACATGATACCTCCTAACTGCGGGTTTCTCCTTCATCACCATCCTCACAGCCAAACGTCAGCAATTACCCTGATATGCTGTCCTTCAAGCCTCACAAACTTGCAGTGTGCTCTCACGATCGCCAAGCATCAGCGTGCATCAATCTTTTGCAGCTCCGCGCCAAATTTGACGTCCGAGAGCAGGTCAAACACGCGCGGATAGCTAACGGGACGTGGTGGTAGTAAGCTGGCCAAGAAACCCCTGACTGTGCTGAGCTGGATCATTCCAGACGCAGAGCTGAGGGCTTGCCACAGGAAACTACAGGCCTTCGTCGATATAAGGTTGCGCAGCTTCGTAGCAATTGCGGGGTGACTTAGCTAGGTCCAAGGGAGCTGTGCCTCAACCCAAACTCAAGTCACAGCTGAGTTTTGTCATCGAAGGATTGAGATTATGATTGGCAAGGTACAGGTTCGGCACGGATTGACCTTACTGACATTGCTGATTGCTCCACCGCGTCGCTAACAAATTACACAAGCTAACATTTCATATGTTACCGCGCTTGCTTGGTTATTGTGCACTCTATTGTGTCTGCATTTGCCAAGCCTAGTCTGTCAGATACTGTACTAATACCTCGTAACATCCTGGCCAATTCGCTGATGTCAGATAAGGCGACTTTTGCATATTTAAACATATCCAGTGAAAGAAGCCCTTGGGGTGTATCGAAAGGTTATTCAGGTGTTCTAGTTTGCCTCTGCTCGAAGGTTGGCCCAAAAGTCATCGTGGGCATCATGGGGCTTGGTAACATCGAAATCACACCTTGCGCTGCTCTCGTGGGCGCCCAATCGCCAAAGCTTGATAGGATTTCGACTCGAGGAATTAAAACAGTCTTTGGTGTAGAATGAGTTTCCCACATCATAACGATGAAATATTCTCGCACCTCGGTCCACATATACACTCAATTACAGGCTGCGCCTGGCAGATTCCTTGGCCAATCGGAACGATCTGCGCCGCTCGATCCTCGAGGAAGAGAGGTGACAGCGACAATTACGCTCAATGGTTCTCAGATGAGAGGGTGATGAAACTGCCCATCCTCGAGGAGCAGGGTCCCGATGCGAGACGCTGCGCGCGCATCCAATCGTTGGCTGTTGAGAGAACAGCCAGCGTGTCGTGTTTCATCGACTCGCTTCTGATGGAAAAGGATGCAAGACCCAAGCAGTAACAGGAACTTGCATTCCAGCAAGCAACAGGCCTCATCTCGTAGCCAGGCAGACTTTCAGAGAATGACAGCGTGGCACACAGATGCGATGCACGTTGACCGACACCGACGTCACCGCTGCAACCCTGCATTGAACCCCAACCCTGCCCTGATTTGTTCGAGGCACGACACACGACTGGGAATCGCCGAGACGAAGCGACACGACAAAAAGCTTCTGCCAGATTTCATCACCAGACCGACCCCCCGCTTCGCTGCCACCTGATCACTCGTCACTCAGTCTCGCCTCGGCCTCTCGGAGCTCTTCCTTTTTTTCTTTTTTTTTTTTCTTCACTGCTTCGTTTCTTCTTTTCTTTGCCTCACTTTCACCTTTCACTCCAACCGTACAGCCTCGACTATCCAACTCACAGGTACGTTCTGCACACACACACACACATCCTGGACGCACTACTGCCCGTTCCTCGAGTCCCACCTTTGCCCGACGGGAGAGAAAACGCCGTCGCCCAGCACCACCAACGAGACCAGCAAGCAAAGCATTACGTCGCGCGCGAGCCGTCGGCATCGCGACTGCGTAAGCACGTCGTCAGTGTGTTTGAGGGAGCCGCACCGCTGATCAGCATCAACGCGCGTCGGTCGTTTCTTTTTCCCTGTTGGTGCTGTCAAGGGCAAGGTCCCTGGTCGCTTCAAATCCTCGTCTTCGTCCTCTTTTCTTTCTTTATCCCCCGTCTTGAACGGTGACAGACACAATTCGCGACGCTTGAACTTCTGAATCTGACCGATTTACAGACTCAACTCACGATAGAAACTCTGATTCACGACTGTGAGGCTGAAAGACTTCCTTAATTCACCAGCACCACATTTGAGCGACACGATTGCCAACGCAATCTGCCGACATGGACGACGCCGCCACACCCCGAGCTTCCGAGCCCACCGAAGACCAAGTTATGGCCAGCAACAGACCATCCAAGCGCTCCCTCTTCTCCTTTTCCAAGAAGAAGTCTCCCCCACCAGCCTCCCATCCCTCTGTCACGAGCAACCCGTCCTCACCACCCAACGAGCCTGCCACCAGAGGCCCTGCGCCAACATCGACAACCGCCTCCTCGCCCACTCGCGCTCTCTCCACATCCCCTCGCCTCTCCAGCTCGGCCTCGCCAGCTCGCTCTCAAATCTTCGAGCGCGACGTCCAGGAACCCGTCGATGCGGCGCAGAAGCTGCCCGCCAGTCCCGCGATTCCGACGCATATCCAGACCGAAAACTACATACCCGCCGCGCTGGACGGCGCAAGCGAGATCATCACCGACGAGACGCTGGATCCGGAGAACGTCGAGATTGTCACCCACAGCCACCATGTGCCGGCCTTGGCTGCTGCTGCTGCTGCGGAGGGAGGGCCAGAGGGCGGGGCGGGTTGGCAGCAGGAGATGGAGAGGTTTGAGGACGGGCTGGAGGCTCGGTCCGTGGGCGGCGTGCTGTCCGCCGACAACGCCTCGCATTATGGGAGCTTCATGGAGTCGGCGGACGTCAGGAGGCTGTCCTTTGTTTCGTTTGCCGACGTGGTGCAGTCGGAGCATCCCGCACATGCCATGGCTGGTGCGCTGCCATCGCCCGGCTCGTCGGAGAGCGTGCAGATGGCTTCGACCGGGCTCACATCGTTGTCCCCGAGTCGAAATGCCGCTCGCTCGCCGAGCCCCGTGTCAAGCCCTGGTGGTGCGGGGATGAGTCCGCCCACGAGCAATCCGGGGAGCATCAATGGGCTGGAGATGAGCCCGGGGAGGAAGCTGAGCCCGCCGCCCGCGCAAATACCGAGCATGCAGCGGCAGATGGGAGGAGGAGCGGCAGGGGCGGTAGGGCAGGGAGATTTAAGGGTCGAGACGATGGGGCAGGCGCTGAGGAAGATGGGGTCGACGGATCTGAGCACGGCGAGGAGCGTGCCGCAGAGTCCTGTGGATAGTGATGCGTCGGCAAAGGGGATGCTGGCGGCTTGAGCGGCGTAGATTGATGGGAGCGTTTGATCTTGACTTGGGTTTTCTGCTTTCTGTTCTATATCCTGAGCTTGCCTGATTTACTACGACCTCCAATTTTCGAGTTTTGAAAATCCTGCTTCCATTTGTGTCGGATGTGATAGATGGGTCTGCTCGATGCATGTCGTCAACGGAGCTGTTGCTACTGTTATCCTTCATCACTCTTTGCTCGGCGAGGCCGACTCGCCCCGTTTATCAGATTACCCTGTACCCTGGACATTCATGGTCCAGGTTTTGGGTTGACGATACAAGTAGACGTTAAAACGTCCCCACCTGATAGAAACACTTTCACGTTCACACGTGGCCGCCTTGTCTTGTCGAGAACTCGACAGCCCCACAATCGAAAGCTTACGGAAGCCAGTTGTGGGTGAAGCAATGTCTCTCCTTGGCCGTGATGGGGTCAGCTCGGTCCGTTCTGGGCTCAAGAAACCGGCGTGGCAGCCCCTTGTCGATATCGATGGGGATTACAAGCAAGGTTCTGCATGTCAATTTGCAAATGGGAACGGGAGAGGAGAGAAAGAGGAGCGAAAGAGGAGAACATGGAGACTCTGTGAGGGTCTCGTATCAGGGTCAGGGTTTCCACGAGGCTGGACTCGGCGTTTGTCTGTTTGTTAAGTGCAAGTACACCTGCCGCTAGAGAATGTACCCGTCAGGGTCCTGTCTCTGTTTCCCCGCCTCGTGTCTCTGGTGGTCGCAGATCATTGCTTTTTCCTGGCCGACTCTGACAATTGGATTCCAGAAGTTTGGATGGAAGGAAACCCGGCGAGGCTGCCGATGAGAGAGTCACAAAGCTCGCGTAAATTTTCGAGTTGAGATGGACGGCTGCATGCATGTACGGCGCGTCGCTTTGCTTTGATTTGATTTGATTTGATTTGATTTGTCTTGGCCTTTGATCAGCTTGACATGCTCTGCAGCCATTGACCAATGAGTTGAGCAGGATCAAGTGCAGCAGAAGCAGGTTCATTGAAAGGCAAGGTTCTGAGCCCGTTGTCGAAAAGGTACCTCCCAGCAACGGAAAGGTACATCCCCGCAGAAAGCCCACTAAGGCCGCTCAGCCGTAGCACAGCTCCAGCGCTAGAGCACACTAAGGTCCAGGAGCGGACGTCAGTCATCCGCAGCTACGGTGGGCTCCAGTGACCCTTTCTCGACATTCAGGCAGCCGTCTGGCGGTGTCGCAGGCATCGCAGGCATCGCAGGCATCGCAGGGTCGCAGAGTCGCAGGGTCGCAGGCGGCATCGTAGGCAGGTACCAGGCTGCCGCTGCCTTGGTCGTGACGAGAGGGGAAGCTTGACCCCCTCGTCCTAGTCCCTCCCAGTCGTCCCAGTCCCAGTCCATCGCTCCATCGGCTGTTCCCATGACCACCACCCACCACGACAAGCACCTCGACGCATTCGGCTGCAGTGCAGTCCTCTTTCGTCCTCGTGTCTACCTACCTACCTATCTACACACAACCAATTCTGGATTCGAAAACCGGGCTGCCACCTCTCTTGTCGGCATTGCCAATCCCACGCGCGAATTCTTGGTTCAAACGAAAAGTAGAATCCCTCGTGCTGCTTGCTTGCCTGTCCTCCCATCTCTCCACCCATCGAGATCCTTTTCTCTTCTAACACCACACAGACCTCCACTTGGCTGGAGCTTGCCCCTTCTGCCAACGAGATCCTTCCCGAGACGAATTCAACACCGAAATCCCGGCTGCTGGCCACTTCTTCGAGCCTTACGAACCTGCCTGCTACCAACCTGCGTTTGCGCACACCTACGAGCGAGCCAAGGTAACACCCGACGAACGCATATCACGGACCAGACAAAGAGATGGTACGGCCAAAAGCCACATAACTCTCGTGTACTGTCCATCCAGATCCTGCATAAGGCTGCACAAAAAGCTCCGGCAGAAGCATTTGAGGGGAGGGGACGCAACAGTACCTACATACATACGTCCACACACGCCCCTCGCTCCACTGCTTGTCTTTCTTGGACGGTGTGCAAGCAAGCACGCACCCACCCACCCACCACAAAGCTCGCACGCAGCATCAATCTTGTAACGAGGCTGGTCGACTATGCGCGGATTGAGCCTCGAGCCCTCTGAACAACCTCACCGATCCGATCAAGTGGCACAGAGGCCTTTCACGACGTCTCTAGCAGAGTAGGTGATCCTTGCGACAACGACCTCGAGCGCCGTCCGCATACAGGTATCGCCCCCTCTTCACCAGCACATATAGCGCGGTACATGGAACCCACGCACAAGTAACGCACGACAACAAACTGCGATCGTATCCGAGACCAGTGGACGAACTGATAACGAGTCAAAAGTAAACAGCATTGACGTCGCCAATGCAGGCGATACACTCAGACCACCGTACTTGGATCATGGAATGAAGGTGGACCTTGCAATTTCGTCGTCTGAGTTAATAGGGCCTTTTCAGGTTCGCGCTCGGCAGCAGGACCAATGGACGAACAACAGCAGCATCCGAGAAAGGCCAACGGCGCCCACGCACAAGACCGCGAGTGGTCACCGAGCACAAGTCCAGTCCTCGAGATCCCCCCTCTTTCCGTCGACGAACGAAGCAGCGGTCACCACCTTCGCTCGGCCTTTCGAAGCCCCGGCCTGCGTGCCGTCACGCCAGACTTGGAGGACAGTCTGCCACCCGACTTGAGCACGCTGAGGGGCTTGGGTTCGTCGGAAAGCTCCCCGAGGTCAATACCGGGCGGCATGGCCAGGAGGCAGGGCATCGTGTTCAACGAGTCGTATGTCGAGGCCATGGACAGCGATGAGGGGAGCCCGCCGAGCCTGCCTACGCGCTCGCAGGGCGGTGACCGTGTGCGACCGAGGACGAGAACCATGGATACGTCCATGCTGGCGCAGAGGAGTGCGCCGCCAGGCCTGGACAATCGCCACAGAGTGAGCAGTATTAGCTCTGGCGGTTCGCAGCCCGCACTGGAGGGCGACAGGAAACACTCCCCTGCATCGCTGGATGCCATGGACTTTCCCAACATTGCGACAGGTCGAGCCTACGAGTTTGTGACGCCACCATTGCCCCCGCGAGACAAAAAGTCATCTGCCGGCCGCCGACTCATGAAGCGACAATCTTCAAGACCGACCTCACCGACGATACCGGCCCCGCCTTCAGTCGATTGTCTGCCCTTCCCAGTCCTGGCCGGCGACGCCCAGAAGATCATCCTTCTCATGAAGACACTGTGTGGCAAGATGCGAGGCGAGATCGAATACCAGGGCGAGAATGGCGGGCCATGGTACTCTGGCACCGCTTACATCGACGCAGACAAGGCATGCTTGATGTTTGATTCTGGACAGAATGGGCCTTTCCACATTCCCTTGGTATCAGATCTCAGGGGATGCAGGGTGCTGCCAGTAGATTATCCTGACCTTGGCAGGGCATGCATAGAGCTCGTGTCGAGCTCGCCGGCGGTTGAGATCGTGCTCGCACCCGCAGATATGGATGACTTTGACTTTTGGCTGGCAGCTTTGCTATCGTGGCAGCAACTCCGAGGTCCTGGATTACGAGCATCCAACGCACAGCCTCAGAGCCCTGTGGTTCCAGTCCGTCCAGATCTCGTCAGAAGGGGCTCTTCAAATAATGGAAGAGCACCCAACATCATCAAAGTCGGCAACGTCCTTGTGTGGGACAAGGGTCATGCGCCCACACCCAAAGCTCTGGCAACCAGGTCCTCCACGAGAGATGTCTGGTCACCAAACGCCTGCTGGCGTCGCGTCTCCTGCATTCTGCAGGACAACGGAGAGTTCAAGCTGATAATCGAGAATGAGCAGACCGTAATGGCTGCTGTTGAGCTCTCACAGCTATCACGGTCGGCCGTGCAGCCGCTGAATCGGACAGTGCTCGACGAAGAGTACTGCATCGCCATCTTTCCCGAATACGCTTCCACATCGACGCAGCTCTCCATCTTCCGCCCCATCTATCTAGCTCTCGAGAGTCGCCTGCAATTCGAGGTGTGGTTTGTCTTGCTGAGGACATTCACAATTCCGGACAATGTACACCGTGACGACCCCGAGAATGAGAGGATTGAGCAAGTTATGGAATTGTCAGAGAGTACAAAGGGCGAGGTCTTCCGACTGGAGCGCTCGATCCGACTCCGTGTCACGGAGGCGAGGCTCGGCAGCAAACCACCACCAACAGAAGCACCAGAGATGGAGCGACAGAGAAGCCATCGCGTCGAACCTGATTCTCTGAAGGGCAACTATGTCGCCGAGGTGATCATGGACGGAGAGGTTCGTGCGCGGACGACGGTCCAAACCGAGACGAAGAACCCATTTTGGAGGGAAGAGGTCGAGTTTGTGGATCTTCCAGCCCAGACGCCAGAACTGAGCGTTGTTTTGAAGCGCATCGAGGGAATCGCCGAGACCTTGGGTCTGAACCAGCTTTCAATAAACACCACGCATCGGCCGACGCCCCCTCAAGAATGGGTCTGCGGCACGACGAAGGTGCCTTTGGATCGGGACGATGAGCATGAGGACTGGGAACCGATTATGGACGATCATAACCTACGAGTGGGAACAATCTACCTCAAAGTCACAAACGAGGAGCACATTATCCTCATGCGCAAAGAGTACGAACCGCTCTCGGAAGTCTTGCACCGCTTCACGACTGGGTTGACCACGTTGATTGCCGGCGCGCTTCCCAGCCAGCTAAGACGACTGTCCGACCTGTTTCTCAATATTTTCCAAGTTTCCGGCACTGCCAGCGAGTGGCTGATGGCGTTGGTGGAGGACGAGATTGATGGCATCGGCAACCAGGGAACTCTCAAGAAATTCCGCTTCAGCAGCCGACTTGGGTCCAACGAGTCCGCCGACTCTAATAACGCCGACAGACAATTGATGGTCCGGGATATGGGGCGGTCGCTAGCCGGAGAGGCCAACCTACTCTTTCGAGGCAACACTCTTTTAACAAACTCTCTCGAGTTCCATATGCGGAGGCTCGGCAAGGAGTACCTCGGCGCCACACTCCAAAACAAGATCAACGAGATCAACGAGACGAATCCGGATTGCGAGGTTGATCCTGCCAAGCTGAACAGCAGTTCAGAGCTGGACCAGCACTGGGACCGTTTGATCAAGTTGACGACGGAGGTGTGGCAGTGCATCGCCAAGTCGGCTACAAAGCTTCCGGCAGAATTGAGGCACATTCTCAAGTACATTCGTGCTGTGGCAGAGGATCGATATGGAGACTTTCTGCGGACAGTTGCGTACACTTCGGTTTCTGGATTCCTATTCCTGCGATTCATCTGCCCTGCTCTCCTGTCGCCCAAGCTGTGGGGGCTCCTCCGCGATCATCCGCGCCCGAGAGCTCAGCGGACATTTACCCTCATCACCAAGGCTCTTCAGAAGCTAGCCAACGTTTCCACATTTGGACGTCGGGAGGAGTGGATGGAGCCGATGAACAGGTTCCTGAACGCGCAGAGGCAGTCTTTTCGCGATTTCATCGACAAAGTCTGTGATATCCCCGCTTCCGAAACGTCGGCGGGCAATCTGCATCAGGCTGGATATAGCACGCCGATGACGATCGTTGGCAGGCTCGGTCCCGTCGCCAAGGAAGGCTCTCCCAGCCTCCCCTATCTCATTGACAGCACGAGGAGCTACGCCGGGCTCATCAAACTCTGGGTCGATTCCAAACCGAAAGAGAACTCAAAGACGGCCATTGAGGGCGAGCTTCTCGTGTTCAACGACCTTTGCGTATCGCTGCAGGAGAGGGTCGACAGTTGTCTCGCCAAGATGGCCGCCGTGCGGGCCATGCAGTTTGATGACGAAGACAAGACGGAGGGCAAGACCGAACTCGACGAGGTGCTCGAAGCGGCGCGGGCGATTGAGGCTAGCAATATCAGCTCACCGGTTCACGCATCGGGCTTTGATATGACTGCTGCGATCGATGACCAGCATGCAACTCCACAGGAGACGTTGACGCGGAAGAGCAGGGACTCAAAATACGGCGGCGGCGGCAAGGGGAGTGCGCTGCGGCACGTGTCTTCCGCTACGGGCAAAGAGTCGAAGAAGGATCGCGACAGGGAAAAGGACCGAGACAAGGATCGCGACAAGGAAAAAAACGGGAACAAAGTCGGGAGAACCATTTTGAGCGGGATCATGAGGATGGGCGGAAGCAGCAGCAGTTCGGGCGCGGGGGGCAGAAGTGTGAGTCCCGAGCATAAAGAACACAAGAAGGAGAAGAAGGAGAGGTGACAATGATGATGATGATGATGATTTTTGGTGTGTTTGTGCGTGTAGGGTATGAGAAGCGATATCAATGGCAACAGACAGATGTTGAGGGAAGAAAGTATGCTCGAGACGACGTCCACGACAAAGGCATATATACATCTACATAAACCCGGATGAATAGGGTCGGGTGGCTTTTCTTGTTTTACACAATTCTTCCTCTTTATTCATCCTCCTTCTATTTCCTTTATCCTTGTCTTTTTTCTCCTTTCTAGTTTTCTTCAAGAATTGGAGAAGGCTACTTGCATTTACTTGGATATCCCTAGAAACAACATATATATCAAACATTCTCGGCATAGGAGAAAATGGGTTTCAAAAATACAAAAGAAATCCCAATTCTTTAATTTTTTGCGAATCTGTTCCCCTTTTGCGGTGATTTTCAATCTTAAGAAATGGGGTCGAGAGAGGTCTCACTTTGAGAGAAGATGCCGCGGTCAGGAGAAAGAGGGAAGGGGCTGGATTCTTGTGGAGGGGATTGGTGAGTGTACATAAGGGCAAAAGACAAAAATGGGAAATGAAGACGTGGTTTATTTTACATAGTCGATGCAAATACATACTGCGATCCATGGATGCCCTTTTTTTTTGTCAGTTTTCTTTATCTTTTCGGATGATTCTAGCAAAATGGTATCATATCGCTACAACAGTCGCACAACTACAATCTTGCCGGGAAAGAAGAAAAACAGATGAGCACTTCTTTATTACACTTGCTTGCCCGACCCAGTCCAATTCGTAAAGCCAAATCAAGCCTCCGGGTTCGCAAAGAACTTTGCGTACGCCTTCTTCTCCTTGGCCGCCCGCGCCGCGATGCGTCCCTTGACCGCGTTCCTCTCGTTGACGATGGCCGGGTCCTCGGGCTTGAGCTTGTACGCCTCGTCGAGGTCCTTTGCCGCCGCGGTCTCGTTCTTCAGCCCCACGTACGCCGAGCCCCTGCGGAACAGCGCCTTTGCGCGGTCCTCGGGCTTTGCGCCCTGCACTGCAAGCGCACTCGAGGCCGCGTCGACGGCGTCCTGGTAGCGTTTGAGCTTGAGGGCCACCATGGCCGAGTTGTTGTTGATGGAAAAGCGGAGGGCGTCGAGAGACTGCTTGGTGGTCGGGGGCTCGTTTTCGAGATCAGGGTCTTCGTTGATGTATCGCAGCGCCTTTTTGTACTTCTTCAGGGCAGTGGGAAAGTCGCCAGCCTTGAAAGCTGCGTTGCCAAAGCCCTTGCATGCCTCTGCGATGGTGATGATCTTTGCGGCGTCGAGCGTTTCCTGGCCGCCAGGAGTGTCCTGGGGGAAATCGACGTAGTTGTCACCCAGCGCGTCCGCCTGCACGGTGGCCGAGACGGTGTAGGCGTCGCCCGTCAGCTCGCCGCAGTCGACGATGGTGACGTCCTCTACAGGCTTGTCGCCGGACTCGACGCGCGTGGCCTCGATCTCGCGGACGACGTTCTGGCCGGTGAGAACCTCACCAAAGACGACGTGCTTGTTGTCGAGATGAGGCGTCTCGACGGTAGTGATGAAGAATTGGGAACCGTTTGTGTCCTTGCCGGCGTTGGCCATGGAGAGGAGGAAGGGACGGTCGTGAGTCTTGGGGAAGGCTTCGTCCTCAAACTTGGCGCCGTAGATGGATTCGCCGCCGGTGCCGTTGCCAGCAGTAAAGTCACCACCCTATATTGTCAGCACGTCTCCAAATCAAGTGGCTAGGGATAAACATATCGCAGGCTTGGATGAGGAGGCATACCTGAATCATAAACTGCTGGATGACGCGGTGGAAGATGGAGCCCTTGTAGTGCAGCGGCTTGCCTGACTTGCCGAGACCCTTCTCGCCTGTGCAGAGGCAGCGAAAGTTCTCTGCAGTCTTGGGAACGAGGTCGGAGTAGAGCTCCATGTTGATGCGTCCGACGTTGTTTTTGCCAATGGCAATATCGAAGAAGACCCTGGGGCGGGCTGAGCTGCTTTCTGAAGCCATGGTGGGAGTGTGTGTGTATTGTTTGGCTCTGAGGTTGGGTCTGTGTATGATCGTACGATATTGGAATCAAGGTCAAGTGCTGGAAAGGCTTTGGACGAAGCTGAAAGGATTGGAGTGAAGATGACTATAGGAGGAAGAAAGGCGAGAGAGTCAAGTGGGGTGAAAGTGAAGGAAGCCGCGCTGACGATGCGGGCGGGGCACGAACGATGGGAGAGGGACCCGATGATGCTCTTGCTGCAGTTCACTCGTACGGGAAATGCACTCAACGAGATTAATGCACGCTGCACTGTATGGGATTATTCAAGGATCGCGCATGCATATATATAGCAGACGGGAACGTATTTCAGCTGGTTGTTATACAGGCAGCAGTGCAGTGAAGCTGAACGCGGAATCGGTTCCGGCGCAATGCTGTGGGGACGATGATGGTGTGGTGGTGAAGCTCTGGAAGATTCCAGCGCAACGCAGAAGCGAACAGATTGACTGTGACGGTTGTGTTTCTGCCTTCGCATCCCACCCAGTGTTGTCAGAAGTTGTGGCTGCGCATTATCCTTCATCAATGCCTTGCTGTCTATTGCAGTCTATGTACCCCATCTAGTTTGTCACGTTAACCATACCATGTCGGCTTCCAACCACTTGTGATTCAACATCGATATGGTTGACAATTTGCCTACTGTGAAATAAATCGTCACTATTCTTTTTTGCTGGTATCTACCTCCAGGGTTGTCTGTTTCAGTACTGGTCAGCTTCTCACTGTCAAATACCATCATTCCCGACGAGCAAACATACCGGCCCATCATTCACCAACGCCACCTGCATCTCCGACTGAAAGACACCCTCCTTGACCTTCTCGGTGTCGTATCCCTTGCGAACCTTTTCCACAAATGAGGCGTAGAGCGAACGGGCCTGATCCGGGTCCATTGCGCCGTGGAAGTCTGGCTTTGTGCCCTTTCTTGTCCTAGCGAGCAGTGTGAATTGGGAGACTGCCACATGGTCAGGTCAGCAAGTTTCCTCCTCATCTCTGGTCAAGGACTTGAGGATAGCTTACCCAAGAGAACTTCACCACCAATGTCCGCGACGCTCTTTTTCCACTGTTTTCAAATGTCAACCGGGCTCTGATGACCAACCATATCTTTATCCAACATACCCTTGCACCGGCCTCGTCTTCCCACATCTTCATTTTCAGAACCTTGTTGGCGACGGTATCCAGATTCTGGTCTGTGTCGCCTGGCGCCACGGCCGCAAAGACGAGAACACCTTTGCCAATGGACGAGACAACCTGCCCATCCACAGTGACAGACGCGGAGAGGACGCGTTGCAAGATTGCTGTGTCTCATGTCAGTAGGATAATCTCGGAATTCCGCAGTCAAAGGGCGTTGGTGGCCTACACATACCCTTCATGATGTCTGTTGCTGATGGCGCCGCTGCAGAATGGATCACCAAGTTCAACGACGAATGGCTTTCTTTTTCTCCGCTAGATCGCCTCTTTTAAAGTTCCAAGCTGGGTGAGGTGGGTTGGAAGAACCAGATTGTCTTTGAAAGGCGCACACTGATCCGGAGGGCGCGACACGGAGGTACGACGCCGATGCCGGCCTAAGCCACCAGCAACCGTAATTGCGCCCCGGAACAGTCCCGGGTAAGTGATGATAATGCCCGAAAAGAGAAGTCAATCGGGCCAGACAATCAAGTCAGTCTCTCAGTCGTCTTTTGACGGCTTCTGAACATTCACTATTGGCCTCTGTATTTGGATTCCTGATTTGAGATGCGTTGTGTCTGTTTTCCCAGTATAGTCGGCTGAGATAGCGCTTCACCATGTCATGATCTCGACAACTACATTGACCATTAGCATAAGGTTCTGAAGATGCGCAAATCACGGGGGTATACAGAAAATAGGACCGATTTGGAAACTCATTGACTCTTAAATCTGTGTCTAGAAAATGATTATTCTAAACAATCCTGTCCTGGTAGAGTCGTATCCGCCGTACAACCTTGATGGTGAAGCTTCTCGGACAACCTCAAGTTGAAAAATGTGGCTGGTGGTAGCGTGGTGTGGCGTAAGTACTTCGCGATAGTTGCACCTTGACAGAAGTTGCACTTGACGCAAATTCCAGCCATCCGTGATCTTTGAAAGCCTGACAATGAGGTAAAGAAGATATTTCTGATCAAAAGACCGACAATATATAGAATCACGGGCTTCTCATGCGACCTTGGCGACCAGCCCAAGGTCCATCACGCCCTGCACGGCTAAGAGATGTGCGCCACAGTGACTTTTCCGTATCCGTCGACCAATGGCGCGCTCGCATCCAAACGCCGGTGTTGGCTCATCTCTCGTTCCAGCTCTGCCTTTGGCTCGATTCCCTTGCCTCGCTCTGCCACAACATCAATCAGCATACGTTTCCCCCGACGACCGAAAGGGATCTCGACGATCCGACCCGAAAACGAGAACAGGGCCATCTACTGCGCCTTTCTTCTCACGCTCTGCGGTGCTTTGCGACCGCCGCATTCGTCATCTCGAAACCTTAGATTGCCCATCTTGGGCGAAGGATTCGACCCTCCCACTCACAACCGACTTTGCTCAGCAGGCGCACACTACCCTCTCCGCACGCCCTTACACGCGCGACGGGCTGGTCCCTCTCCCATAACCGCAAGAACCAAACACCCACGACGACTCGACGAGAGCCCACTGCTCTCGACACACGACCGGCGCGATGGCGGCACGAAAGCTCCAGCAGGAGGTCGACAAGTGCTTCAAGAAGGTGGCAGAAGGTGTTGCCGAATTCGAGGGCATCTACGAGAAGATTGAGCAGTCAAATAACCCGGCACAAAAGGAAAAGTTGGAAGATAACCTGAAGCGTGAGATCAAGAAGCTCCAGCGCCTCAGGGATCAGATCAAGACTTGGGCCGCCAGCAATGACATCAAGGACAAGCAGCCGTTATTGGATCAACGGCGGCTTATAGAAACGGTTTGTGCTCACTACTGACAATTAAAGTACCCAGCGGTCCTCCAGCTGTACTGACAGATGGATCCAGCAAATGGAGAAATTCAAAGCCGTCGAAAAGGCGATGAAGACGAAAGCCTATTCTAAAGAGGGCTTGTCAGCAGCCGCGAAACTGGATCCGAAAGAGCAAGCCAAGGTCGAGACTGCCGAGTTTCTGAGCAGTATGGTGGACGAGCTCGAGCAGCAGATTGAGGCCGTCGAAGCCGAGAGCGAGCAAATACAGGCCACATCCAAGAAGGGCAAAGTCAGCGGAGCCAAAGCCGAGCGCCTGGCACGGATCGACGAGATTATCGAGAACCACAAGTGGCACCAGAGCAAGCTGGAACGACTCGGCCGGCATCTGGAAAATGGTGGCGTCGAGCCCGAGCAGGTCAGCGAGCTCGAGGAGGATATCCGGTACTACGTCTCGGACGGCATGAACGATGATTACATGTACGATGAAGAAATGTACGATGCCATCGAGCTCGAGGATGAGGACGGTGTCTTCCCCGCGAACCAAGACAACGACAAGAGCTCGTCGCAAGACGCGCAATCTGTCGCAGAGGAGACGCCAGAACCGGAACCTGTAAAGGTGGTTGCCAAAAAGGCCACAAAGGAGCCCGCCGAATCATCAGCAGCATCATCAAGGAAGCCGGCCGCCAGCAAGTCACCATTACCAGCGCTCGCAACTCTGCATACACCGTTATCGACAATCAGCAATGGCAACAGCAACGGCAGTATGAAGCCCGCTTCGCTCCCAACTAGGCCGGCTGGCGAGGGGCTCAAGTACGCATCGGCAGCGGCGGCAGCGGCGGCGAGTGACAATGTCGGCATCTCACCACTGCCGCCACCACCAGGTATCACACCTCCGATAGCGATGCAGCAGGCGAAGAAGAGTGTGACCAGCTCTCCGGCGATCACCCCGGCGCAACCTGCGACCAGCTCACCGCGGCCGGCATCGCGGGCAGAGGCGAAGCAACAATCTGCACCGGTGGCAGCGCCAGCGCCAGCGGCAGCACCAGCGACGGCCACGAGCAGCGACAATGAGCTGCCGGCGCCGGTACCAAAGAGTACCAAGAGGGCAGCTAAGCAGGCCGCCAAAGCAAGAGAAGCGGCGGCTGCAGAGGCAGAGAACTCAAGGAGTACGTTCGCACCAAATCATGGGCAAAGTAACATGCTAACATTTCGCAGCAAACGGCCAAACGAATGGCATCAAGCCTATAACGGAGAGGCCCGAGGAAGAGGAGTCGGTCTACCATTTGCCCGCCTCCCTCCGCGATCTCGTCGAATCCCACGAGCTCACAGCAGCAAACCCACCGAATCCTCTCTCCGCGTCGACACACCGTCAGCTCGCCTCGTCGCTGCAGTCTGCGCCTGACGCCCTCGATGCCGAAGCACCGCGCCTGTACACTCCTTCCTCACCAGTCCCGCCAACGGCGTCGAATTTCCCGCGCCAACCTCTGCCGATCTTTGACGACCCGAGACTGTACGGCCGTATCGACCCGGATACGCTCTTTTACGTGTTCTACTATAAGCAAGGGAGCCCGCAACAATACCTGGCCGCCAAGGCGCTGAAGGATCAGAGCTGGCGATTTCACAAGCAGTACCAGACGTGGTTCCAGCGCCACGAGGAGCCGAAGAACATTACGGAGGAGTTCGAGCAGGGGACGTACCGTTTCTTTGACTACGAGAGCACGTGGTGAGTGGTTTTGGCCCTGGCTTTGCGTCAGCTCCCAGACCTCAAGTATCAAGCACTGACATGTCACCAGGATGAACCGCCGCAAGGCCGACTTTAAGTTTGCCTACAAGTTCCTCGAGGACGAGGTCTAGAAGAGCACCATCTCGGCGAACAAGGCCCAGCGATCATGGGACCTCCCTACGAGCAACCCTACCACTGGAGAGGCGTTTGGTGGGAGAATCGAAAGCCTCCCGTGGCGAGTCCCTTTGTCGTGCAGCGCAAGGCAGACGTTGCTCTGGATCTGTTCTTCCACTGGCTGTGGAGTGTCGTGTCGTGTATCGAGTAGCTTGCATAATGCAGAGTTACGGACCTTGATAGATCAAGGTCCCTTTTTTATGCCTGGCTTTTCCTTTCCAGCTTATGGTTTTCGATGCCGGCGTCGTAAGGAAGGGGGGAACGGGGACAAGGGTTTTCTTCTTTCTGCGACGGCTTGCCACTCTGAGGAGCAACTGCAGGTTGCTTCTTTTGTTTTTCTTTCCCCCAGAGACGGGGCCGGATTGCTGTTTTTTCTTGATGTTTCCTTGCAGGGGATCAGGGTGAATCTTGTGCCTGGATGGCCTACGGTCTAAGAGAGAGATTTCATCCGTACTCGCTGGTAGTCTCATCTGTGTGCTTGTGATTGCTGTGCTTTTGGTTGCTATTGCTTGATATCTCGTACAACATCATGATCAGATTAGCTGGTTGGTGGCTTCGGTGAGCTGTTGCGAGCTGAGGGGATTCTGGCATTTTCTTTCTTCATGCTCCTTGTTCATGATGCCAGCTATACGAGGTCGCTTGGCTGATGCATGTACGGAACACGAGAAGCTCGTTCAAAAACCCGCAATCACTGATTTCCACTCAACCTGGCCAGCAAGTTACGACTGTAATAACTTGAGAATTATGGCAATACGTAAACGTGGGCTAATGCAATGGGAGTTTGTGAACGGCGAGCTGCGCCATCATAGCGGGGTAGCGGGGCAACGCGTCCGGTGAGCGAAGCTTCTCCTTGGGATCGATCATCTCCCCTTGCCAGTTTAGGTTCGGATCTCATCCGCGTCAACCCCCTTCTTCAAACCTAGTCCTTGCCATCATCTCCAGAGGTCTCCAAATTCTTCCAAGAACAAAAAAAAAAACCATAAATCTTGCAAGAATCCAAACCCAAAACCGCAACGCCCGACCAGTCAGCTGTCACTTGGAGCTCTCTTGACCCCACAGCGTCATTCCAGCCTTGGCACTTTTGTGAGAGTGTGCAGCGAAGCTGAGAAGCCTTTGCGAAAGCATCACCAAAACAACAAAGAAGAAGGAAATCTAAGCACAGCTCGACCATCATGCAGGTTCCTCTGTTTCGTCTCCAGTGCGAGGCCAACTCGTACGAATGGGGCAAGAAGGGCAAGGACTCGGCCGTCGCAAAGTTTGCCGCCGCCACGCCCACCGAGGGCTTCTCCATCGAGGCCGAGAAGCCGTATGCGGAGGTAAACAATATCCTGTCCATCTGCCCTGATTCTTGAGATCCAGAAGAAAGGGGTTAGCTGACGACGCATTCCAGCTCTGGATGGGCTCGCACCCGAAAGCGCCCTCCAAGCACCTCGAAACCGGCCGCCCGCTGACCGACCTCTTCGAGGACAACCAAGCCCTGCTCTCGCAGACCATCTCGTCAAAGTACGGCCACAAGCTGCCCTTTCTCTTCAAGGTCCTTTCGATCAACAAGGCGCTCTCGATCCAGGCGCACCCCAACAAGGGCCTCGCGGAGAAGCTGCACAGCAAGGACCCCAAGAACTACCCCGACGACAACCACAAGCCCGAGATGGCGATTGCGCTGACGGACTTTGAGGGCCTGTGCGGTTTCCGGCCGCTGGAGGAGATTTGTCATTTCTTGGGCGCTGTCAAGTCGTTGCGGGAGCTGGTGGGCGAGGAGGCCGCGGCGGGGTTGGAGAAGATGGCAAAGGATGGTGGGGAGGGCGTGACGGATGAGAAGAAGAAGGCGTTGCAGAAGGCGTTTGCCGGGCTGATGTCGTCGTCAGAGGAGGATATCAAGAACGGTCTCGACTCGCTGCTGAAACAGACTGAGGACGAAGGCGAGTCGTTTGCAGGCAACGGCGTATCATCAACGCCAGGCGCGGTGCTCAAGGAGCTGGTGCAGCGTCTGCACCGCGATTTCGGTACCGACATTGGCATCTTTGTGCTCTTCTTCCTCAACCTCGTCAAGATGTCTCCCGGCGAGGCCATGTTTCTGGTTGCCGACGACATCCACGCCTACCTGTCGGGGGACATTATGGAGTGCATGGCCGCTTCAGACAATGTCGTCCGCGCGGGCCTGACGCCCAAGTTCAAGGACGTCGACACGCTCGTGGACATGCTCACGTACAACTACGCACCCATCGAAGAGCAGAAGATGTCGCCGACCGACTACCCGTACGTGGCGCTCAACAGGCAGGGCTACAGCTCCGGATCGGAGGTGACGCTCTACGACCCGCCGATCGAGGAGTTTGCGGTGGTGAGGAGCGTGCTGAAGGGCAAGGAGGCCAAGGCGACGTTTGAGGCGCTCGGTGGGCCGAGCATTGTCATCTGCACGGAGGGCGAGGGTACGATCTCTGTTGGTCCGACGCGGTTCGAGATGAAGGAGGGGTTTGTGTTCTTTGTGGGGTCGACAGCAGAGTGCGTGCTCGAGTCGACGACGGAGAAAACTTTTATGACGTTCAAGGCTTTCTGCGAGGTGGAGGATTCGTCGCACAAGCTGTGATGGTGGAGGTGAGGCCTTAGATGGACTATGGGTTAATGATGTGGTAAAGAACGGCAGGGTGCGATACGAAAAGGTGTTTATTATGTTAGATGAGAAACGAATGAACGAGTTGACTATGCACTATTTGTCTTTTCTAATCCGGAGAGACTGAACTGAAGGTCCTTGACTGTGACGTGGCTGTGGTCAACGTATGAAATAACGTGGAGATGAAGTTTGTCGAGCTCATAGGAACGAATTGAGCAGTCGACCTATTTCAAGTATGGGTCCTTTGAATATTGGATTATTTTCATAACATTTATCTGAGCAGCATATATACAGTGCAGACAAGATGCAGACAACATGCAGTGATTGGTATTTCTTTGTTCTGGCTGTCCTGGTGGTTGTCCCTGTCGCCTCACCGCCTTCCCTTCCAGAATTCTGCCGTCCTTCGTCATCGCGCTTCAGGCTTCCGCCTCGTCGCGTCTGCCTCGTGTCGCTTCGCATTCAAGCCACCGATACTTTCATCCACCAAATTATCCCACGTTGATTTATGCTTCCGCTGCTTCCATCGAATTCTTAGTTTAAATCCCCATTTCAACTGACCAGCACATTTCTCTTTATTCTTGATACCCATTATTCCAAGCCACGTCTTTTCGCAATCGCAAGCTCCCCCCTCTCTCTCTCTGAACACGTTTGACCTTTTCCCCCGCATCACACCGATCTAGAAGATCGAGGAGAATCTAAGAGATAGATAATCAAGACTCCCAACCGCTTCCTGCTGTGAGTTGCTTTTTTCTTTTTTTTTTTTTTTGCCTCCATTTCTTTTCAAACTTGGGGTAGCCGTTCCTGGATCAACACCACTTTACGCGAACCCCGTCCGAGCGCGTGCGCGCCCACTTTGCGCCCGATCGCAGAGTGGGAATAGCGGCACTTTGTTCGTGGACTGACCCCCTGCGCGGGATTTCCTTTTGTGCAAATTCAATGTTCTCTCCAATTCAGCCTCATTTTGCGTCATTCCATTGTCGTCTTTTTATTTCTTTTGTTTCATTCGCTTCTTTCGTTTCAGGGGTTTTACGATACAGTCGCTCGTCTTCAGTCTGGCATTTCACCCTCGCTAACCATGACGGAGACGGCAAAAGCCGACAAAGCAAAACGAAAGAACCGCCACCCAACCTCCCAGCTCGAGTCCACCCTCGGCCCGGCCTTTGACCTGCCCCCCGGCCCCCGCCGCCGCACATCCTCCCACAGCGACAGCATGTCCTCACGCCAGCGCAACGCACGCGGCTCGCGAAACAACGGCGGTGGCGCCAACGGGCCCGGCCAGGAGGTTGCCTTTTGGCAGGAGACGGAGAAGACGCTGCAGGAGCTGTGCGCGCTCATCAACGCCGACAACGAGAACCTCGAGGAGATCAAGCAGCTTGACGCGCGGCTGGCGGAGCAGCAGAACGGTGGGGGGCAAGTGGATGATGATGATCTGAGGAGGATGGAGGAGCTGAATCGGAAGGGGGTGAGGGATACGGATGTGATACTGGCAAGGCTCAAGGTGGGGTTGGAGTATGCGCAGGTGGTGAAGGCGACAGTGGAGTCCAATGAGAAGAGCTCAGATGGGGGATCGGGGTCAGGACTGGGCACAGGGTCGTCCGCTGGACAGGGGAGGGGGAGAGCAGCTGCTGCTGCGGCGGCGGCTGCGGCAGCAAAGGAGAAGGAAGAGGGAGCGGTGTATGATTTTGATAATGCGGGCGACGGCGCCTCACAGCCTAGCCCGATGGGAAGCTCGAGCCGAAAGTACGGCGAGAGGGCAAGCCGGGACAAAGACCGGGACAGAGAAGCAAAAGACCGAGGGAGCATACCTCCGAAAGCTGGATCTGTGGAACCAGCGGGCTCCGAACGCTCGGCGGCCTCTTCCGCGGCGAAAGCCAAGAACGTCGCGGCCGCGACGACCTTCAAGCCTGGAGATTCTGTCGCTTTTCGCCCGCCAAAATCCGCTGACGATGGTCCTGCCGACTGGATCCTTGGCGAGGTCTCCTCCGTCGTCGTGGAAAACAAAGTCCGCCGCTACAAGGTTATTGACGTGGACCCGGACCCAGAAGCCACCGAGAAACCGGAATACAAACTCACGGCCAAGAACATGATCCGCATCGGCGGGAAGAAAGGCAGCGGCGCTGGAGGCACAGGCACAGGAGGCAGCGCAGGCAATACAGCTTCTTCGACGTCGTCGACACTATCATCCTCGGGAGCGGACAAAACCTGGGAGAAGGGCCAGACAGTGCTCGCTCTCTACCCCAACACCACGACGTTTTACAAGGCCGAGGTGGACGGGATGGACGAGAGCGGAGAGAACGTCGGGCTCAAGTTTGAGGGGGATGACGATAATTTGGTGCAAAAGGTCGAGACGAGGTTTGTGATCGAGTACAGGGCTTAGACTGGAAAAGCTAGGACTCGCGAGGATGTTTCTGCTTGGCGTTGGGAAAAGTGTGTCTGAATATTGGGTATGGTCTGGGAAGGTTGGCGTGGGAAGGTTCTGCAGGACGATAGACGCTTTTTTGAGTTTCTCCCAAGTCTGTGGTGTGGAGATTGACAAATAAAGTCATCATCGGAACATGGCAATGTTGAAAACGAGGACTCTTTTAAATATGCAACGATACAACGACGTATATACTAGGAGACAGACTATGTTGCTCACTGAAAATTTGTTTTTTCGAGGCTCTTCAGAACGCATATAAGAGGGCAAAGTCTACTCAAGTCCTGTGTCAAAGTTCTTCGCTCTCAGTGCCTCAAACAGACAATCGAGAAAAGGAAAAGGGTTGGGAAGCTTCTCAAGATCGAGGCGCCCGCAGCCTCCCTCGATCCTCCACTCCCTGCTAAAGGGCGGCTTTCTGGCCACTTCCTGGGCGTGCTTCAGTTGAGACACAGCGCTTCTTATGCCCCCAAGCTCTTCCAGCAAGACCTCAATATCGCTGCCATCGAGGATGTACGCGATATCCATGATGTGATGTTCAGCCCCAGGTCGTCGACGATAACGTTGGGATCGACGCCCTGGTCGAGCATCCAGCGCACAGATCGAAGGTTGTCCATTATAGCCGCCAAGTGAATTGCGTGGAAACCCCTCTTTAACTTTGCGTCTCTCAAAGCACCATGATCAAGGAGAAGCTCAAACACTTCGATATTATCCTCGTAAGTCTCATCAGACCTTGCGCTCGCCGAACTGCTCGCCGTACTGTACTTCTCAGACCCATCAAGTGATGCACTCTCCAACCTGTGCTCCTCCCAGAAATGGACAATTGCACTCGGCGATTTGTACCGATTATTTCCATGAAGGAATGCACTCGCCCAGTGAAAAGGCGTCATGTCCCATCGATCTCTAGCGTTCACAGGGCTCCCCTTCTGAAGCATCTTCTCCGCCAAATCCCGCTGTCCAAAGAGACAAGTCCAGTGAAGAATGGTGCGTTCAAGACAGTCGGTCGACTCGACACTCGCGCCGCTGTCAATGAGAAAGTGAACTACATCGGGATTTTGTGGTCCTTCGCAGCTGTTCCATTCGTCGCCCAAGTGTCTCGTTATGTTCTTTTCTTCTACCTGGCTAGTCACTTTTAACACATCTCTTTCCACTGAATAAAGCACAATTTGTGAGATCCATCCCAAACTCCGTTATTCTACCCGCATCTTACACCAAGCCACCAAACGAAACCTCTACTCCAAGATAGCACGGAGTTCCTGAATCTGCTGCAGCACAGCCGATCGACTGGTACCGCCCCTGGCCGACTTGGCCTCCACACTCGAGCTGTATTCGAATGCCCTCGCAATGTCCGCCGTGAATCGAGCATCAATAGCTTGCAGTTGCTCCAGAGTCAGCTGGTCCATTGGAGTTTCCGTATTTTCTGACAACGCGACAACGCGTCCGGAAATATGATGAGCTTCCCTGAAGGGACATCCGTTTCGCACCAGCCACTCCGCGACATCGGTGGCGAGCATCGTCTTGTCCAGGGCAGCCAACATGCGCTCAGGACGCACGGTCATGGTAGCAATGACACCGTTGGCGATACCGAGACTGTCTGAGACGGTTTGAACGGAATCCAGCATGGGTTCCCATCCTTCCTGAAGGTCCTTGTTGTAGCAAGTCGGCAATCCTTTCACGCTCTAAAAAAAAACAATTAGTAGCTGCTCTTGATCCGCTCCTGATCACTCATGAGCTGGTGTGTCTATGCGAACTCACCATCATCAAGCCAGCCATTTGACCGAAAGCACGGCCGGACTTGCCGCGCAAGAGTTCCAGACTGTCGGCGTTCTTCTTATTCGGCATCAAACTAGACCGGGGTCAGTCTTTCGGGTTTATCGAAAAGTCGTCAAGGATGAAACGAACCTGCTGCCAGTGCTGTAAAGATCTGCCAAACGACAGAACCCAAACTCGGAAGTGGAGTACAGGATGAGGTCTTCAGCCCACCTGCTGATGTGGCTGGTGAACATGGAGTTCCAGGTCAGGAACTCGATGATAAAGTCGCGGTCGCCCGAAGTGTTCATAGAGTTCAGAGTGATTCCGCTAAACCCAAGCTCTGCAGCTATCGCGTCTCGATCGATGCCAAACACATTGCCAGCCAGCGCGCCGCAACCAAGCGGGCTGAGGTTGACCCTTTCAAAGACCTGACGCAGTCGCTCGAGATCCTGCTTGAACGAAGCGGCATGTGACATGATCCACTGACTCCAGCGAACTGGCTGGGCGCGTTGCAAGTGGGTGTAGCCGGGCATGAGGTAGTCGCTAGGGATACTACTTAGTAAAGGATCGTTATCCAGGATGCAGTGCTGAGCTTACATTTCAGCCTCGGCGCGTTTTGTGAGTACTTGAAGGAATGCAACGAGTTGGCTGTCGATTTCACGGATGCGGTCACGGAGCCACATGCGCATATCACAGACGACCTGCTCGTTACGGCTGCGACCTGTGTGCAGCTTGCCAGCGGTGTCCTTTCCGATAATCTCTCCTAGTCGACGCTCGTTTGCAGTGTGAATCTGATTCATCATGTCAGTCTTGGAGGTCAAGTAGCATGAGCTAGGTCTTGCTTACGTCTTCGTCATTAGGCATGATAGCAAAGGTTCCCTGCTTCCATTCCTCCATCACTTCAAGCAAACCACGCTCGATCGTCTTGAACTCGTCTTGGGTAATGATTCCAACTTTCGAGTTGGCCCTGGCGAAAGCGATTGATCCGAGAATGTCCTCCCTGTAGAGTGCCTTATCGTATCCGATCGAGGCATTGTACTTGTGCATGAGCGGATCAATTCCACCTGTGAACCTGCCGCCCCAGAGCATATTGGTTGCCGGGGCGTCTGCCTTCTTTTCAGCCATGTTGGAGTATTTGTTCTCGGTGCGTGTCGTGATCGTTTTATTTGATAGCTCGTTGAAGTTTCAAGCCCGATAGATTTGATGTAGCCAATTGGTTGTAGAGAGTATGGTTACAGAAATTGACGTTCGAATCGAGGGACGCAAGTCAATTTGGACGATGTTTCTTGATTTAAAAAGATCAAGAACAAGGGAGGGGGATCGTCAAGCTCGAAGCTTTGTTGAGGACGTGTGTGTGACGATGGAAAACTTTGTGGGGCCGATGAGCCGATACCGGCAGCGTCAGTCACCCTTAGACTTCGTACACGTGAGGACCCCTGCTGCTAATCTTAACATTGTCTCAAAATAACTACCAGATGGGAAATTTCCTTGTGGGTATCAAGTTGGCCCCAACAAGTGACTCAATGACGTCCTTGCAGGGTTCGCTGCGTGTTCGCTGCAATACATCTCAATAAATTAACACATTCGGGTCGAGGATTCAGTCGTGACCATGGGATTTGGCATGGGCAGTCGTTGACTGTTATTGTTTCTATGAGAACGCCCTTCTCCGCCTTCAGTATACTTTGTCCTGCTGCGCTTTCCAAGATTCTACCAATACTTGTGAGCGACCTGCACATTCCTGACCAGAATACCTGCTTCTCCTATCTGCACACCTTGGCGGCCTTCAGCATCTTTTCGAACTTGGGAGTCCCGAGACCAGTCACGGGATCCCAGCCCTTGACGGCCTCCCAGCCAGCATCCTCGATCACAGGAGCTGGGTGGCCTGACAAGCTCTGCCCAGTGCAGCCGACAGACTTGCCACGGGTAATGCTGTGAAGGTGTTAATAAGGTTTATCTAGTTAGAGGGGCGAGTAAACCTACTCTGTGAAAGCGCCTTCGTTTTGGTAGATCCAGGGGTTGAGAAAGCCCATCGGCGGCTTGTTGTCCAGGAAGCGCTTGTTGTTGATGAGCGCGATCATGGATGCGACGATGGGTGCCGCAGCACTACAAACGCTATTATCAGAACCAGGACGACGGCTTAAGAAAGCTAGAGCCACATACCTTGTTCCACCACCAGCCTCCTCTTTCCCGTGGTTCATCATGGGAACATGTTCAGCTTGGGCCGCAATATCAGGCATCGCCCTTCCCTCCTTGTCGTAATACTCCTCAAACTTCTTGCCGTGCTTCTTCAGGTACTTGCCGACAGCCTTCTCCTGCCACACAGGGCGCTTGAAGATATCCGAAAAGCCGCCAGATGAGAAATGCCAGGCCTCCTCGGGCGCAGTACCAGTCGTCCCGCCAATGGTGGTGACGTAGGGGCAGCTGGATGGAAACGTGGGGATGAACTTGGTGGTGTTCTTCCCGTCGTTGGACTGGCAGCTGCCTCCGGGACCGGAATCACCGCTGGCAGCAATGATCGACAGGCCGCGGGTACCGAGCTGTCCAAACATGGTGCAGGCTTGCTTTTGGTAGTCTACCGGAAGGTTCTGCTCGTTACCACCGTACGAGATGGACAGGACCTGGGGCAGCTCGCTGTCGGGCAGGTCCACGAGGTAACGGGCAAAGTCTACCCAGGGTGTGGCACCAGTGAACCATTCCTCCGTGTAGCTACGGCACGTCAATAACGCAAGCCAGGAGTCAGGTGGAAATTTACTCACTCGAGATCAGGTAACCAGTTCTTCTCCTCGCCGCCAAAAGATAGGAACTGAACCGGGAGGTCGTACGAAAGCGATACACTAAGCTGAATATCCAGGTTTCCCTCGCCGCTGGCGTACTGCTCATCAGGAAAAACTTCTTGAGGATTCTTGCCACCGTTTGCAAGCACGGTCGAGAAGTTGGCGCCGACGGCAAAGGGATCGAATCGCTTCAGGTACTCTTCCAACTGCTCGTGCTGGGCAGTTTGCTACAATATAGTCAGCCACCACGGTTCAAAAACGGATGAGACCTGCCAAACTCACTCCATGGAAGCCGGCAATCCCGAATATGGTCTCGGGAGCTGCTTTGGCCTTCTTTGTGGGCATGCCGTATAATTTCCGGATGCATGGAGGTGTCATTGCCTCTCTACACTTCTCCAGATCGACGTCGTTCTGGTTCGACGACCTTTCCTCGAGAGACGAGCTCACCCAAGATTCAGGCTCAGCTGACCTCTTGCGCATGCGGTATCCGTGGCCATTTTCCGCAGCACGATGGATCAAAGCAATGTGGCTTCGAGCATCGTGCTCAGCACGCTTGACATTCTCTTCGATGGGCGCACTGGCAGCTCTGCTAAGCAACTCAGCCTTCTCGCGAGGCACATTGGCATGAATCCAGGCACCGTCACGCGCAATATGTTCCTCGGAGACACCAGCCTCCGCCAACCAGCGCTTCACAGCGTCGATAGAGTCATCACGGGGAGCCACAAGAGAGTTGGCTTCGTCTCGGGAAAGGTGCTTGCCGTAGCATGGGTGTAGAGGGTCGGAAACCTCGTGAAGGGTACGCTCCAATAATTCAGGAGATTCTGGGTGCAAAGCGAAGGAAAGCTTGACAAGTTGAGCGGCTGAGCGGCCGTCCAGCTCAGACAGGCTCGCGGCGCATGTCAGAGCAGTGAATAGAGTAAGGGATTTGATGCAAGACATGATGATGGTCGATGTTGTTCTCCTGGTAGATTCAAGTGAACTTGGGTCAAACTTGTATATAATTCCCATGACGAGGACGTGGAATCAGCCGCAAGCCTTAGAAGGTTCGGCAAAACTTCCATGGGCGAAGAACACTGCCAAGGGTGAGCAGCCACCGTATGCTTGGACTATCTCGCAACGGCATGTTGTTGTAACCGGAGCAGTATTTGCCCTGTGACACTGCATTTTCTCCACTGTTCCAAGACAGTATCATTCCGCAGGAGCCCACGCGGACAGAGGAACAATGTTAAGCCCATCGCATTATGCTGCGCATAGACCCGCAAGGCCCGCCTTGTTAGACCGCCAGTATGCATTCCAACGGCGTTGCGCAAGAGATTTTTGAGTCTTGGAAGAGAAATCCATCATCAGGGTCGTCGCGGGGTCGTGGGAATGCAGTCGTGCATATCCGCGCCCCACGTTGGCCGAGAATATTGGCCTCTAGCATGACTGGGAGTCTGGCTTCAACCTCTAGCAATGGGATTCGCTGGGCTTGGAGGAATTTCAGGCGAGGGTCAAGTGTTCCGAGGCAACCTCTGTCCTGGGGACATACTTTCGCCCGTGCCCGCATCGAATTTGACCAGGTGACACAGCAGGTGAAGCATGGCCAGGCAAGGAGTACGTGGACCATCTTGGTCATCATGATCTCAGGCTTGAGCTGAGGCCATCATGGCCCAAGCTTTGTCGACAACGCAGAGATGCCTTAACATTGTTCTTGCAATATCATACAATCTGGTATCCAAAGCATGTCAGTTGCGGGATAAGGACGTGCCAGCATGCGTCGTGCAGTGGCAGCGCTTTTTTCGTGGTTTGCATCTGCACCGCCTGGCACTGGTCTCTACATAAACCTTGCAGAGCCTCACAGACCCAGGAATGATCCCTGATGTGTGTCGTGCTGTCGAACTATCGATGTCGATATGCGGGCCTTTAGCCTAGCGAACCGGGAGGTTGGGACCGGCCAACGGCGGCGATACCGTTGAGGATTTTGGCAAGCAGGAAGATGCTGCATCGAAACGACCAACACAGTGTTGCAGTGCAGTGCAGTGCAGTGCAGTGCAGCGCAGCGCAGGGCTTCTGGGAGGAAGGGACTTTCGACACCATGTGTCATCCGCGGGGAGTTTCAATATTGTTGCGATGCAACAAAATTGTCTTCGGATGCCCAGGTGGCAGTGCAAATGGGAGGATGCAGCGACGGGCGGTACAACGCGTCAAGGCATCACCGATGACTTGATGGCCACGTCCTCCCGAGACGGCACCGACTCCGACATAAGTCTCGGATCTAAAAGAAACCAAGGACGTGTTACATTTGCAGAGGTATACTGAAGATGGTGGAGTATCGCGATTGTGGCAGGCAACGCAATGACGTATCGCGGGATTAATGGTCTTGGAACCAAAAACCAGTGCAGGACAGCCGATGCAGGAGGTGAAGCCGGTTACCTGCACCATGAAACATATAAAGATATCGATTGGACAAGCGACGTGAAATGACCACAAGTCTCCTTCGATTACTTGCAACGCTGTGCTCTTATACGGATTGTCTCCAAGCACGTGCAGCCTGTGCTATTCAACCGTCTTGCAAGATCCTCTAAGCTGAGCTCCAGACCAGAACGCGAACTTGACGCGTGCAGATGGAACCGATATCGGACGGGACCCAGGTAGATCACGTGGGTGGCTCAGGTCGCTACCCTGTAGCTGCGACCAGTCATGCATTCCTCCAGTGAAGCTCAACATGATCGGCCACGACAAGCAAGACGATAATTTCTCCATTGATCAAAATTGGGAAAATGAGTCTTTGGAAATGAGTAAGGCCAAGGAATCATGACACAGTTTGATCAACGTCATCGGCCCTCGGAGTGCATGATCGCAAATGGCCATGCACAGCGCGATATGGCATTTCGGCCGGCAGCGGGGTACTTGTCACGTGTCACGTTCTGCGACCGCAAGAACGATGTCCATCGCTTCTGGCTGTCTGACTGAATGAATCTATTCAACAAGAACTCTCCAATCTTTCACTTCAGTACGAAATATAGAGTTTACGTCGTCGCATGCTCAAATTACTGTGACAAATGAGCCTGTAGACCGAAGGTTCACAGCCGACCGTACCCCGCGGCGGGCTTCTGGAACATCCCACTAGACCCCTACTCGGCTGTATACTGGCATCATCGGCTGCCGAATTCTTAGTAATGTCTGACTCGCTCTAACTTTCTGCCTCGTTCCAACCCCGTACCGCGCGCAATACGTCGCACACCATCTGAACTTGCTTATTCGCATAACCGCGCGGCTGGGAAAGTCTCTGAAACATTCATATATCATCATTGAGCATCTTGCGCACTGCAGATACGAACTGGACAACCACCAATAACGACCATGCCGGAGGCGACACCAAGCAGCACCGGGTCACCCGGTCAGCTGCCCTCCTTCTACTCCCCGCGCACGAACCCGGTCGACTCGAGCGAGGGCCGACCTCAGAATGCAGCACTCCAACTTCCCGACGACCTCTCATTGAATGCAACTCCCGCCACGCCCAGCACAGAAATCCCGCCACCCTCTCTCCTCTCCCCCGCCTTCACCCCGCCGGCAACGCCAGGTGACCAGACACCCTCACTCAATGGCCCGCGCGGCGTGCCTGTCGACTCCTCGGTCCCTTCAGGGGGCTGCGGCTCGAAAAAGCCAAAGCTCCTCGATACTCTGCCGACAGTCAACTGTGTTGTCCGCGCGCGCATTCCGACTGTCTCGGGCACGGAGATGTTCCTGCACCTCTACAGCAACAGCGCTGATAACAAGGAGCATCTTGCGATTGTCTTTGGAAACCACATTAGGAGTAAGACCCTGGACGCGGTACGAGATGGCGAGACAGATATGGACAGGATGGTGAGGGGAGCATACACCGGGAGACTGTACCCTGGCAGAACGACAAGCGCAATGGCTGGGTGCGAGACACCACCAGCAACCGCCGAAGTCAACGGCCCGCCGTTGGTGAGGATACACTCAGAGTGCTACACAGGCGAGACGGCGTGGTCAGCAAGGTGCGACTGCGGAGAGCAGCTCGACGAGGCGGCGAGGCTGATGAGCGCGAACCCGAACGGCGGTATCATCATCTACCTGCGACAGGAGGGACGAGGCATTGGTCTCGGGGAGAAGCTGAAGGCGTACAATCTGCAGGACCTGGGCTCGGATACCGTAGAGGCGAACCTCTTGCTGCGACACCCGGCAGATGCGCGAAGCTACGGCCTGGCGACGGCGATGCTGATGGATCTGGGTCAGAAGGAAGTGCGTCTGCTCACAAACAACCCTGACAAGATTCGCGCAGTGGAGGGCCCGAATCGTGAGATTGTTGTCAAGGAGAGGGTCGCCATGGTTCCGCTGTCATGGAAGGGAAGAGGAGGTTTCAAGAGCCAGGAGGTCGAGGGATACCTAAAGACAAAGGTAAGGATGGACACTCGCCTTATACACCAGCAACTCGTACTGACATTGAATGATAGATCGAAAAGATGGGCCACATGTTGGAAATGGGAGGAATGTGAGAGCCATGTCACGAACAATGGGTACATATCGAGGGCTGCTGGCAGCAGGGTCCTCAAAGAACAGCATTTTGTGACGCAATCATTTCGGGAGTTGATCTTGTTGAATTTAAAGAGAGACGCTGGGAGCGACATATCAGAGCATCTTTTTCTTTTGAGGGAGAGACAGTCAGCTATGCGAAGAGAAGATGGGAGAACCACAGTGGGACAGAAGCAACGGACGACGTCATACTAGACAATACGCTGATCTGAGCTGGGTTATGATACATTATGTCAATTGCGGCACTAGCAGTGCATTCTTCTACTCCCCACAACTCTGTTATTCAATTTTGTTTGAATCGCGGGCTACCACATTGGACTTGTTTGGTACTCGATCCTCACCTGACGGTGTTTGCGGTAGTGATGGCGCTCGCCCCACTAAAAATCGCGGCTTCTTGCATTTCGCATTCACGCGTCGGAGAGGCAGCTTCACACGTCACATCTTCCTTCGGTTTTTGTTTCCCATTTTGACTTCTTCGCATTCACTCTTTCGACTCTTCGCATCTTTTCTCTTTTCCCTGACTTTGGCTCATGTTAGATACCTTTGAACTGTCTGCATTGACATTACACGACATGAACGGAATCTGAAATCGCAAAAATGGCGTCCACGGATGCTTTTCGACTCCGACTGGTGATCCGCCGTCACGCACTTCCAGAGCTCAAGCTTGTTTGGCCATGCACGCCCTCCGACGATCTTACAATCGCGCGGTTGCTGTCTTCCGTGAACGAGATCATCCCTCTGGAAAGTGAGGACTGGGGCCTTGAGGATTATGCGGTCGAGCTGTTTGATGCGCAAGGGTCCAACTTTGAATGCCTGCATTTTCAGAGAGTGAACCAGATCTTGAAGCATGATGATCAGGTTTTGTATGGTTTCTCCTTCCCGAGGATGAACTGCCTAAGAACCAGCAGCTAATCGATGGCGTAGGATTCGATCCCTTTTGACCGACGACTTGAAGCGACGACGAGTGAGTGGTCGGGACCAGATCAGCTCGGATGGCAAGCACCTGTTCGACGGTGTGCCGTTCGGTAGGCCTCTGCTGAAGGCTCCGAAAGGGAGGCCGTCAGTCTCGCTACCACCTCGAAAACGAGCGAGAATCGTGTACCAACCTGACGACACGGACGAGAGCCTCGAAGAACAGCAGCAGCTTCTTTTGGAACAGCCTTCTGGCAGCATCAGTTTTGATGAATCTCGCGATGTGAGAGTTCGAGCTTCCTTTCACGATGATATGGAGGATGAAGATGAGGAAGACTCTGATTTTGGCGACGAGGGCGATGGACCATTTGGCAGTCACAACGATGAAGAGCCCGACGTACCCGAGCTCGGAGCTCTCGAGGACGACGAGCTCGAGCAACTCAAACAAGACAATGCGGCCTACAACAAAGGAGCTGCTGGCTCGCAAGGCAGCAGCAGTGATGCTGACAGCTCGGATACTTCATCCAGCGGCAGCGATGATGATCAAGACGAAGACTTGCTCAAGGAACTGCAGTTGCTCAACGATGATAACCGCATCGGAGGCAATGAATCTGAAATCGGACAGCTTCTGGAGCCTGACAACTCCGCTTCGGCACTGGAAAGTATTCGAGTTGATTGGTCTGAGAAGCTCATGATCCTGCGGACAGCCTTTCCTCTCACACCTCTGCCGACCATCCGGAAGGAGTTCCTGGCACACTCAGAGGATCTCAGGCTGACATACAACACTTTGTGTCTTACCAACAACCCGGTGCAGAGCTTCGACGAGATGATGGACGATGCTTTGTGCGGTCCTGACGCCTCTCATCGGCCAACACAACAAGCGCAGCCAAGGTCTCGACCACTGATCCAGGAAGTGGAGTCCTCAGACGAGCCTGTCGCATCTGGGCCCAGCAGGATCGCCGAAGTCCGTGATGACCGAAACACTTCAAGTGGTGAGAGCTCAAAGTCAGAGTCAGAGTCAGAATCTACATCAGAATCAGAATCTGAATCAGAATCCCAGTCAGAATCAGACTCTGATTCCAACTCCGATTCTGAAGATGACGGCAATGCCGATCGTCGCAATGGCTCAAGCAGAAATAATGCGGGCTCGAGCGAGGGGAAAGCTGGAGGCAGTGGACAGCTCCCAAAGAACCTTGTTAATGGCAATTTGCGAAATGGGCGCTCTGATCAGAGTTTGAATGACTCGGCGAGTGGCGGTGAAGATTCTATGGACGAGGCTCTTCAAGACCTGACGAATGACTTGCTCGAGGATTCTGAGGATGAGTCTGGGTATAGCGACCGATCCTCCGAGAGTGATGGTTCCTCAGACACAGAAAGCTCTTCAGAAAGTGACGACGACTCGACCAGCGGCTCAAGCAGCGACGAAGATTCGAGCGATGCGTCGCGCGTATTCCACGCCGCAATAACAAAACGCAAAAAGGGCAAAGACCTGCAGAACACCTCGAAGACAGCACCCAAAAAACCGTCGCAGCCCAGCCAAAGTCCAGTGCCCCCTGGCCAAGGCCTCTCTCGAACTCAGAAGAGAAATGCGCGTAGGAGGAAACATAAGCAGTTGCAAAGGGACGGAATAACCACAACGGACTCTGTTCCACAAGACGACGAGGCGAACACCCTTGAGGCCAGGAGACAAGCTCTACTTCAATCGCTCGGTATTGATGTAGCGGACGTCTCCAAAAGTGTCGCTGAAGACGGAGACACGACGCTGATCAAAACATCGGTGAAGGTGTCCGGCGAAGATGCTTGTACAGATGACGAACCACCAACCGAGGAGAAGAGCAAAGACCCTGAGCAGCGGATGCGCCTTGATGGAGGGGGTCCGGCACGCCTCATTTTTGGCGGACTGGCCGGGAAAGCTCCCACAATTCTCGATGAAAAACATAAGGCCAGCGAAGGGCTAATGTCGGATACGCGTCTTGCGCAGAACACTCGTCTCGCGGCGAATAACGGAATTCAAGATGTGACAGAAGAGATGACCCGGCCTTCGTCGTCGTCATCATCTTCAGATTCTTCTTCTGACACAAGCTCTGATTCGGATGAAGAGGATCCAGATGCCTGGAAGCAAAACATTACATATCGCGCTGTAGAGTGCGTTCAGGAGGGGATCGTTCTCAGCGAACCGCCATTCCCTTTCAAGCAGCGATGGGACCCTCAGCAGCACTACAGTGTTGTCCGCAAGAGAAAGAGGGAAATTGACACTGCACCATTTGACGAGTCCTTCGTCGGTGACGAAACGCAGTGGGTTCACGAAGAAGAGGAGGCCCAGCCCAAGCCATCAAAGAAACGGAAGCGTAAGGGCAAGCAGACGGCTGACACCGTCGAGGAACCTGTCGATGATGTGGCTACGCTCGAATACGATGATCCATCCCCTGCAGACACCACAGACAGGGCTACGGTGGAGATGGCAAAAGCGGTTGAAGAAGACACCCAGGTCTCGCAACTGGACGACCTTCCCGAATTGCCTGAAGATCTGTCAACACTGCCTCTTCTTGGAAACGGAGAGGCCAAGCCCGGAATGGTCATTACCTGGAAGGAATATCAGCTATCAAAGATCACGTGGGAACCACAGATGGCCTGTGTCACTGCCCTGGTTCTGGAGGCCGAGCCGGATAAACCCATGCGGCTGATTTTGGCGAAGAGAGACCGACAGCAAGATGAGCGCAGGTATGACTCAGAGACAGGAGAGAGGATCTATGACAAGTTCGAGGTTCCTAGCGATGATGATGGCGAGGTGGAAGAGGACGATGGGCATAGGGAGATGTCAATGTTGGACATGATCGAAGCGCGCATCGTCCAGAACCCTCCTGAAAGCACGGTTGCTTACGAGGAAGACGGGCCGGAAGCTGAAGCACTCAGAAGCCAGCCAGAACTAGAGTCTCCTCCACATCAGTCAAATGATGAGCAGCCGGTTGGAGAGTCAATCATTATCCCGTCCGGCCAAGGTCCGCAGCAGCCAGAGAACCCGTTCCACCAGCTCTTTCCAAGCGGCAGCCTAACAATGTCCCATCAGACAGATCAAGCGAACCTATCAAAGGAAGGTATCGTCGAAGTGACAGAAACCGTTCAGCATGTGGCCAATGACGCACAAAATGAGTTGGGCGAGGACACCGCCATGGACGTCGACGACAAGAATATTGGACACACGGAGACATCGGACCACAATACAGAGTCCCAAACCCATGGCGAAGAGATGCAGAGATCCAACGAGCAGCTGACAGCTACTGGGACGTCCGCTGAGGAGCAGGCAGACGATGCTCAGCACGACAGTCTGGCAAGTGGCCGACAGCCAGGAACCGAGTTCGAGCAAGAGTCGGCACAGCTGACTGATATGGGCCAGGACAGCGTCATCCCCGAAACTCTCCCACCCGCCGCGATTGACCAGCCACAAGAGACGACCCGAGATTCAACTACGGATAGCAGCCCGATGCCATCACTCGAGGAGATCTGGCACACGGCCAAGGCGGACAAGTCACCAGTCAAAAGTGAGAAATCGGCCATGAAGGAACGCAACGTGGAAGTCAAAAGCGACCGTGGCTACGAGGAAGCAATGGCGAGGCTAGATGACGGCGACGTGTCGGACGATGAGTTCAAGTCCAAAGCCACTGTACGGAGACTGTTTCCCAATTCCACGCAGCCGCCCAAGATCTCCGTGGACCTCCCAGCTCACATTCCCGATGAGGCAAAGGATGTCACTGTTAACACCACTCCGAAGCGCTCCCAGCCCAAAAAGGCAAGGACGACTCCTTTTGTTATTCCTGCAGGTAGTCAGATTATCGATCTGGACTCGGATGTATCGCCTGCGAAGGAAGGCAACCGCGCAGTGAATGGCGGCTCCGCAAGAGGTCGGAGAAAGGGCGCTACGCCATTGAAGAAGTCGGTGACTAGAGTTGTGGCGCAGGACTTGTCGCCGCCCTCGGGAAATACGAGACATCGAAAGGCGGCGGTGACGAGCGCGTCGCAGGGGTCGCCAGCTAAGGGGAGGGGCGGTAGGAGGGCGAGCAGAGGCGGGAGACTGTCGATGACCCAGAGATGATGTTGGGAGTAGTCCCCGATGTTGAGAAGCATTTTGTGATACCACAGTTGAGATGGAGGATAGGAAGTTGCTGGACGAGAAGCAAGGATGAAGGTGTGTCTGTATACCATTTTGCCTGCATAGCCATATGCTGTCATGATTTTGCATTGCGAGAGGCGTACCAATCAGGAAATACCACGATAATTGACCTTTGACCTGTGCTCCCCTTCGCATTGATTCAACCCTTGGCTCGCTTCTCATTGTTATCGCATAAGCAAATGTTCACCTCTCGAATTTGCCAAGCTGTGTAGACGCTGAGGGCGCCTGATGCAGGGGCCAGAGAATGATTGGCTGCCAAGGCGCGAGATGTTATGCAGGTCGATGTTTGACGCGACCATGAGCCAACCAACTTTTTGAAAGCCAAAACATTTGAGGAGAGGGTCCTTTGTGCTTCTCAGGATGAGAATGAATGGTGTAAGCTTATGAGCTTTTTCAGAGGGACAAGGTTGTGGTTGGGAGCCGCCGTTGGGCCATTGGGCCAGAAGTCTCATGTCTTGGGATGAGGATATATAGCAGGCTCCGGCGCTCGATCATGCTGCGAAGAGTCTTTCATTATCAAACATACCATCTTTTTTTTTTTTGTGTCTTGGAGAATTCTTTTCCTGAGCTGGTCTCAACATCTGGCGTTGTGAATCTTCTGTTTGTTATCTGTCCACTGCGATACTATACCACTTTACTCTTTTCCGACTTCAACGCACCAAACAGTCTTTCAAAATGGCAAACCACCACCTTGCAAAGCTCCTCTTCATCTTCTTCCTCACCTCCTGCTCCCTCGCCGCCCTCCTGCCCTTCTCTTCACCAACAGCGATACCCACATCCCTCCCCAATCCGGGACGCCTAGCAAACCACTTTCCAGAGCTCCTCCCCCCACAAGACTCTGACGACGAGGAGTTGATCTCACTAGAAGAGCAGCACAAAGGAGGACACATCCTCCCGGCTCTCGCACCGCGACAGCAGTCACTACAAGCTCCGCCGGCGCCTACCGTCCCGGCCGCAGTCGCAGGCGGCGCTCCCATCCCTGCCCCCACGGAGGCGCCGCCGGCGAGGCACTTGGAAGAGGCAGGGTTCCGGCAGGAGACGTATTATGAGTGCAAGACGAGAGATGGGAAGGAGAGTTGCGGTTGGCACGAGCCGTTGGTGGAGGTGGGAGGCGCGGAGAGGGTGAAGGGGAGGATGGGGTGGGTGGTGTTGGCTGTGGGAGGGGTGATGGGGGTGTTTGTTGCTGGGCTGCTGTGATTGTGATGGCGGAAGGGATGCAAGTTGGATAAAATGGGTTTGATGGGTTGGGAGTGTTCTGTCTGCAATATGCGGAGTCTTGGGATGTTTGAGTTGTGGATTTTTTTTGATACCCGGCTGCTGGACGGCAATACCATTGAGTAGAAACGATACTGGATTGTGAGACCTCATGTTCGTCCGGGACATCGTGACATGCACGGCAATACGCTTGGGAATATCTGAGTGGTAAGAAATCCATGCCTCGAGAGTCAGTAAGCCAGGGACATGTTCTATGATCACAGACACCTGGACTACCCCTACATGCACATATACAACACCTCGTATCATCATGGCCATTACTTCGTTCCGAAACCCAAGAACACCTTGATTTCATGCTAGTGCTCATTTCTGCAGGAAAGGGATGGCATGCCGTCTTCATGAAAAGAAAAAAAGAACAACAGTCATGCCAAGAGGACTCCCCTTCCTACAGCATCGCCATACCGTCTCCCTCTCAAAATACAAGAGTTCGTCGACGGCAATCATTTATCTCAATGCTTGACGAAACCTAGGAAGGAAACGCCGCCGCCGCCACAACACCTTTCCGTTTTCTCCCTCCCTTTTTTCCCTTTTTTTCAACAGATGGAACCGTTGGAAAAACCATGATACTCCCAAGCCATGATCCTCCGAGGATATAACAACAACACAAGAGGAAACATAAAAGAAGCGGTTTCTTTGCCGTAATGGGTTTTGATTGATAGGGCGCGCGATTTTGTTCGCCTGTTTACTCCTTCTTGGCCTTCTTGCCCTTGACCTTCTCGGTACCACGGAGGGTCTTCTGGCGGTTCTTCCTCTGCTTCCCTGTTTGAATTTGTCAGTATGTTGTCGAAGAGCATGACCAGTACGGCCGACAAAGACCGTGGAGGGGTACGCACTTTGCTGTCTGCTGGCACGCTCGGGCTTGGTGGCGAGGCCGACACGGACGAGACGGTACTGGGGCTCGAACTTCTTCATGGCCTCGGGGGAGTCGTAGATGAGGGCGAAGCCGGTGGTCTTGCCGCCACCGAACTGGGTGCGGAGACCGAAGACGGAGATCTGGTCCTTCTGGGCCTTGTAGAGGCCACCGAGCTTCTCGCGGAGCTCCTCCTTGGAGACATTGGCACGGTTGGGGTGGAGGATGTCACTAAAAGATGTCCATCGTCAGCCCACTGATTCCACTCAAGAGACGGTTTACCAGCCTGCCAGCATGGTGCGTTGCGTTTGCGTCTTCCGTCGTCTTCGCGAGTCCGATTGTCTGCTGAGTGTCGTCTACCGCGTCTTCGTATCGATGATGCCTCTATTCACAACACCGTCCAAATCGATGACATTCCGTCCAGCATCTGAGTCGATATATCGGGATTCGCATCGTCGATACGAAGAATTTGGTAGACGACCCCCCAGGATGAAAAAGGAGTCGCTCGGCTCGATCGGCGGGACGGGGCAAGCAGCACGATTGCACAGCAGGCGTTTCCTCCATCTCGGTGGTGAGGCAAGCGGGAAAACTCACACGACCATCTGCTTGCGACCGAGCAGAGGGTTGCGGATGAACTTGCGAGTTCGCAGGGTGACGGGGGAGTCGTTGTCGGCCATGGTTGCGGATCGTTGGGCGAAGATGCTTCCCTTGGTGATGAAGAGAATTCTCGTTTTGTCGGCTGGGCGGTCGGGAAGGGGAGGGCGAGGGATTCTGCGTGCACTTTCGATGAGGCGTACGAAAATTGGCCTGGGTGGCTCCCGGGGGGGGGCTTCCGCTGCTGACTGATTGGGTGGTGGGTATAGCCCTAACGAGGGCGGATTTGTGTGCAAAGTGGAGGGCATCACGTGAGACGATCCGGGTGAATGTCGGGTGTTTGGGATCTGATCTCGCAGTCATCTGAAGGTGGGGACTGGGACGTCACTAGGATGGGAATCGCGTTCTCTCGTGGTGACAATGGTCACGAAGCTCTTGATGTAGGCAAGATGACATGATGGACGACAGCCGAGTGGGCGGTTCGCCAGACGAACAGATTGCAAGATACTGTAGTCAGTATCTGCAGCTCGAGCCCAAGTTGGATCTTCCTGCGCGCGAGGTTTTGCGGGAGTCCAAGACCCAGGAAGCTATCTTCGAGAGCCTCTTCGATGATGGCGCCCTCCGCTATGCCCCGCCAGCGCACTATCAGCTGAGAATGCTGAAGGATTTGGTGGCGCACATTGAAGCCAGCATCGACGACTGGGAGGAGCATGTGAGTCGCTCCTAAGACCAGAGGCGCCCTAGATGGTCGATTCTGACTAGTGCACAGGAGGTGTCCGAGAACCTCGTTTCTGCTCTCGCCGTGCAGCTGTCCACCCCCCTCCCGTCCGAACTTGTGAGCGCCCAGCAGCAGTCATATGTGAGCTACCACCTGTCCTCTCTCGACGCCGCTTCTCGACGAGACACCGGTGTTGCGCCGCGTAGCTACGTAACGATGCTGGAGAACCGGGCGTTGATCTCGGCCGGAGGTACGACAGGACTGCGCACCTGGGAAGCTGCCCTTCATCTCGGCGAGTACCTTTGCGAGAACAGGGACATTGTGGAGGGAAAGCGCATTCTCGAGCTGGGCGCTGGGACGGGCTACATTTCCATACTCTGCGCAAAGCACCTCGGCGCCGCGCACGCGCTCGTGTCTGATGGCTCCGACGACGTGATCAACAATTTGCCCGACAACTTCTTCCTGAACGGACTGCAGGACACGGGCACTGTGACTGCCATGGATCTGAAATGGGGCCATGCTCTCCTCGGCACGGAAGAAGACAAGTGGAACGGCGGCCGGCCGGTAGACATCCTGCTCGGCGCAGATATTACATATGATCACAGCATCATTCCAGCGCTCGTAGGAACTCTAGAGGACGTGTTCGCGTTGTATCCTGCTGTCGAGGTGTATATCTCGGCGACGCAGAGGAACCACGCCACGTTCCAGGTGTTTTTGGACCAGTGTCAGGGGCATGGCTTAGCAGTGGAGGACATATCATTCCCTCGACCTTTGAATAAGGCGCGGAATCAAGGGCCATTCTATAGCGATGCTGTTGAGATTAAGATTTGCAGAATATCAAAATCGGGGTCTTGACATATTCTGGCGGCCTTATGAGTTTGTTACCATGTAGGAACATTCTAAACTAGGATCGCAAAGCCACAGCTACCCGGGACCGGACTTGGAACTTTCTTTCACAAACAACGCTCATCTATACCAGCGCAAAATCGCCAGGTCTCTGCTGAAAGTGGTTCTCCAGACTTTCAATGGCACAATCTCGATCGATACCTCAGTTGGTGTGCTATTGGATCCTTTGATGATAGACATGCTCATCCACCTAACGACGCTGTGACCTCAGGCATCTTCCCAACCGCTAAGATGAAAAGGACAGAGTCACACAAAGAAAAAGTTGGTTCACTTCGAGTTGCCGTCACAGTACAATGTTCATTACACTCCAATGAAACAACATCCATCATCGTCCGGCTGGGTTCATTGCTCTGCATCGAGCGGTGAACATGATAACCCCTGGTGACGCATCAAGCATGCCAGCGACACCTCCAAGAGGGCCATGGCCAAGGAAGAGAACAGCCTGATCAGCCTGATCCACATGAGATCATCGCAATCCAGTCACCAAAGCGCAAACCCTTCCCCGAGGTCTGCGATCCCAAGCGCCGATCGGCAGGTTTGACAGATCGAACAGGAGCCACAGTCGTAGTGATGTTATCTTCTTTCCCACGGACCAGGGCTGTCCACTTGCTCCTTTGACGTGTCTAATACGGAACGATTAGTCCGTAATGGGGAGGCCCGGGATCCCTGGGCCGCGGGAACATTCGTAATTTTCATTTTTTCCCCTGCTGGCAAAGAAGAGGGTGGGACGACAACGCAGACGTAATAGGGTGTGGAAGTCGCCCTGTTACTCGTGGTCAGACAGATCCATCGTGCTGATCACCTACCAGTATGCACGTATTTACAAGGCCAGGACGGAGGACTTGGTCCTGACCGCGCTCTTGAGCTCAGACATATTGTATCATGGTGTGCACAGATATTCAAGCTTTGATTATGACGTACGCAGAGGAAACTTGTACTCTCGCGGAGGACTGTTGATTTTGTCAGGGTCCTGATAAGGCTGGATACACTTTACGCCAAAGGGGACGAGCATGATACCATCCGCGACGCCACGCAGGTTGACGAGGTCAATACCTGTTTTTAGTTTACGCGCGTCGCACTATGAAGGCAGCCAAACACGGGCCTTGTCACGTTCCCGAGAGATAGGCTGGGTGAGATGGTCAGGCATGCGAGATGCATGCGAGTACATACATAGGCCTACGTACTGTACACCGCTAGACTGCTGTGATGCAGGTTTATCTGCACGAGGCTCGTGTTTCTGGTCAAACGTGGGGATGAGAGACAACGAGGTAATGACACTTTGTAATCCGAAATATGTCATCGCTGCTGTCCAATTTTTTTGCACGTTGCTGTCGCGCGAGATCATGAAGTGAAGACAGAAGGCATCCTGGGATGACTGATACGAAGCTGGGAGAGAAGAGGAGCAAAGCTTGTGGCGTTGTGGCTGATGGGCGTCACACCGGCATCACGCTCTCGCAGCAACACAACCAAGAAACTCATCCTTCTGCACCGATCAATTGGCTCGATCATCCCGATAAGTGCAGGCTGCGCTTATCCTCACACCGGTATGCCAAGGAATGCCTTTCTCTAGGCCGCGGATTGGGTGCAGCACAGCCGAGCCGCGCCAGGCCAGGCCAGGTCAGGCAAGGCAGCCCAACCAATACTCGCCACACGCATAACGGTCTCGAACGTTTTACACGGCGATCGCCGTTTTGGGGCAAACCGTCCGTAAACTTGGGGCCATCGCGTCCGGAGTGGAAGGCTCGACAGGACGGGGAATGACGGAAGGCACGATGGCTGGGCAAAGTCATAGTAACACACATGGCAAGAGCAACGGCCTGACCTCGAAAGGCAGGTGCGACAGGACAGGCAGCCACCAGGGCTCTTGGAATCCCCTCGAAGCTTTTCCAACCGCGGGATCTTGACGATATGAATATTCACAAAAAGTCAGCTGGAGGAGACAGGACATTGATAGCCCGACGAACGACACCCATCCGCAATCTGCATATCCTGCATACCCTGCCCACACCCGACAAGCATTTCCGTCTTCCAGCGAATCATCGCCCAGGTCAGCCCTCCACCTGCCGCTCTGGCAATCTCGACGCGGACTAGCTTCGTAGGATGAGCACCCCCTCTGCAGTCTGATGAAGGACGGTGAATCCACGGCACTAACATATCGCCTTGTTTGGTGCCAGCTCATCATCAAAGACACCAGCAGACGGATTACATTATCGAAACATCGAGAAATACAAGAATCGGGTGGAACAAATTGTGAACACACACGGCCTCAAAACGAGAGGAGGTGGCATAGCGTCAGCTATTATCAGACTGGAGATTGTCGGGTGATCATGCGCCCCCGGGGGCCAAACCTTGAAAGGCACCAGATTGACATGACGGCCTTGAGCTTCCTGTGAGATGGGTGGCTTTATTGTTATCGCCATCGGGACCGGGTCTTCCCCAGGCTAGAACCGGACCGCTCGTGGTCTAATGAACCACCGCACCACAGGGTGTAGCGCCCACCTCTCGAGCTAGATCCTCTCCCTCGAGGGACGGACCCCTCCGACGAGCTGGCTCTGCTGGTCCTGCGAGGAGACCTCGTTTTTCGCTGGGCGCCATTCTCGCCGCATATGCACATACAGCCTGCAGGCCCGAGTGTGCTGAACTTGGGGAATAGGAAGGTCGTGCGCATGGGTCATCGTCTGGTGATCTATTGCAGTTGCGCCCAGATCGACCGGGGCATTCGTCTTGACGCATCGCGATGTTTATTACAAGTACAAGCAGACCAGGAGCATGAACGACAACTGGTATCAGGATGATAAACGCAAAAGCCCCTACGGCTGCGTGCCCACCGTCGTCGGTGCCCGGTAATATCAGTTCGCTAGCATGCTTGGATCAACCCCCCCTTCCCACCCTGGTCGCCCACAGATGGGCTCGAAGCTTGCCTCCACACCACATCCCGGCCCTGCTGCTACATCAAAGCTACCACCGCATGGCCATCGCTCCTTGGTCGAGCGCTCACCTTAATATAGCTTGACCTCCTCCCTACCTCTTTCTCTCTCCAACAATAATCACATTCCTCTCACACGAAGCTTCTATCTGACAAGACACCGCGTCCAACTTTGCGCGTTTTTTCTTAACACTGCCTTGAGGAAAAACTCCCAAACTTCGCACCTACTCTGCTCTGCTCACTGCCTCGTCGCAACACACCACTGCATCAGCCGACACTATTCTTTTGGAGTACATCACGACCTGTCATAAAAAACCTGCTCTCTCGATTGCAGTAACGACTTGTTACCACGACACCTGCAACTTTTGTGGCCCTACCACACGGAGACGAAATTAAAGTCATTCCGACTAAGCACGCGCTACGTCAATTGGCCCTCGATTGCGACACCTCCGGGCCCCCAGATCGTCGATCGACACATAATATCCGCTGCCGCGCGTGTGTTGGACCCGCCTAACGACTCCTGTCTATCACAACTTCCTGTCTTATCCAACTTTTCCGCGACCTACACGAAAAGTCAGAACGACTTGGGAGAGGAAGGATTTCTATTGATCCAATGCGAATCCCCCAGTCTGTTTCTTGCCTACAGCAACATCCAGCATCTCGGTTATCACCCATGATTTCGACATAGGCGGTACCAAAACGACCGTTCCACCAATCCACACCATCACCTTTGCCCGAATATAATACAGACCACCACAATGACCACATCAAAGAGCCAGTTTGCGGATAACATCGCACTCCAGAAGTATATGCTACTTCAGGAGCAACACGACAGCCTCTGCCAGCACCTCGACCAGATCAGACCAACCTCACACAGTTCGCCCGCCTTCTCTTCCTCTGCCTTCTCTACGCCTTCCTCCTCGCCAACACGGACGTCCCGCGAATCGTCCATCTCGCCGCGCCGTCACTCTCGTAGCAGCGAGCGCAAACACTCTCGCGCCCACGTACGGTACAACGGCTGGGATGACAGCCGCCGCACGTCGGAGGGCCAACTGGATACGATCACCGATGAGGAGACCATCTACGAGGTTCTTGCGGAGGAGCAGAAGCTGTTTGATGTCAACGAGGGCATCAAACGGGCGTTGATGGAGCTGCTAAACTGCGAGGCAGCCAGGGCAGATGGCGAAATAAGAAAGTGGGTGCAGATGAGATTGATGGAGAAGGAGAAGGAGTTGCGCTGTGGGCGTCGGCGCAGGGCTTCCTAGATGGGATTGACGTCGTGATGATGGCGTTGCCGCCACTTTCACTTCGCCCTTGTCTTTTCACCAGCGAGCCGTTCCCGATGGCTACCTCACTCATCGCTGACCCTGCTGCGGGTGATTCTTTTGCTTTCACACTTTTTGCATGGCTCTGCGACGGCGTTCACATTCTCACATTGTGCATCATTCGACATCACGGAAGCTGTCTGTTTCGGCGTCTCAGATGCATACCTCCTTCCTTCTCAACATCAACATCATGGAACACCACCACCACCACCATCATCAGCGGACAAGGACGGAGGCCTCGACTTGAAGTTTGCCGTCCGCACCACAATCTCCTTTGTCATCTCTTCCAGCAATCAGTGCGAACAAAAAGCGCTTTGTCACGCAAAATCCCACGGGACTTGTCTGTTACCTGCTCATCATCATTTACATACGGCGTTTCGGAACCTCAATCTCATTGCGTAATGTATTTACTTTAGTGTAATCTTGTCTATGGCCCTCCTTGAGGGTAACATCAGTACATTAATTCACCACTGCTTCTCGAAGCTATTTCTCCTCATCTCTCTCCGTGTGTTCTTGATCTACTCATCGCTCGTGAATGTCGGTGTGCACGAGGGAGCCATTCCCGTGATGGTAGCAACTAATTATTAAGATGGTCGGCATTCTTCGGATATTATTACGTTTTTTCCCTCACACGATTCATGGTGAAACCAACGCGTACGCAAGCCTCATGTCACCCACTCTCCGCTTCTATCCTTAGCCTTTCTCCCCCCCCCCCTCTTCCCCCAATCTTTGCGCATCTGCATCTGCATATTGTCCCCCTCCCTTCTCCACCAAGGTCAGGTGCCCGCCTTCTTGCAACCCCTCCTCCTCTTCTCTTTCAGAGTAACGTTTTCCGGATCATATTACGGCGAGCGCATATTTCCATCATACGACGAAGAAAAGCCTATTTCGACTCTTTTGTGTCTCAAATCTTCTGCACGTTTCGTGTTCACTCGAGCGGGTCTTGTAACCTTGCCTGTTCCCACCCCCCTGTGGCCGGGGTAATAGTGGTGAATTGTCTCATTTGGGGGAGGGAAATTTGACACTCTCCGATAAGCGTGGGACAGGGGGTAGGTGACCCAGCGCGGTAAGGATCAGAGGGGGATTGCTCTTTCTGGTACGTGTTATTGGGAAGGGAATATTGTGATTTTAAGCTTTTTTGGCTTGGCGTGCAGAGAACAAAGTGGAGATGAACGGTGGTTCGCGATGGTGAGACTTTTGTGAAGATTTCATACTGGGAACAGTTGGTGAAAGTGATTGAGAGAATGCAGATAAACAGCCAGGCTGTGAGGCTCAATTCAGAGAGAAAGCCATGTGGGAGATGCAGTAAAAAGGCGGCGGAATCGATCACCCTTGCGAACATTCAAAGTTGTGCGTTGCGAGAGAGATAGTGGCGGAATATCTTGTGAAACGAATACTCAGTATTATACTGCCTATCCCCATTGCGCAACTCGCGAGCCATATGTCGGGCTCGAACACCATATCAACTGGTGCATCCATCGAGAACTTGGAGGTTCCTCGTCTTCATTTAGGAGAGCCACCCACTCCCTGATGTAAAGCAGGCCAGTTACGAGATACGTCGTTCAGCAGGACCGCCGCGCATATCCCCCAGTTCTTGAAACCCCAAGCGACTGCATTATCTCTTGCACACCGAGGTTATCAACAAACTCTTCATGTTCATGTCGAAGCAAGTCTAGTCGTTGGAGGACAAGACGAACCAAGCAATCATGATGCCCGCGTCGACCACCACCACGAGACACATGATTGCGAACGGGATACACCCCCAATTGCAGGAAGTCGTGGAGGGCGACGAAACGCTCTCTGTGAGAATAACGGAAGGGGTTGATTCCCTCTTAGAGAGAGGTTGTCTGGATGGCAGTTGATCTTCCTCTCCCCCTCCCATGAGTATGTCACGGGCTCTCATAAGTGCGTCACGCCCTTTCAGGAGTTCGTTGCGCTCCCTCATAAGTTTGTCCCGCTCTCTCCTAAGCTCATCACCCTCTCCTGTGAGATCGCTACGCTCTCTTATATCTTCACCGCGCTTTCTTATAAGTTCGAAACGCTCTCTTATACGTTCCTTACGCTCTTTGGTAAGTTCGTCACGCCCTCTTCTGTGTTCATGCCCTCTTTGGAAGATATTAAAATATCTCGTGAGTAACTCTTCCGTCATTACTATTTGCTGCCTGATGTGTTCTTGTCGCTCTCCCATGACTTCGGCTGGCGTGAGATGAGTTCTGCGGTGGTTTACGAGCGTAAGATGGGGAGATCCTTGTTCCACATGAAGCGAGACAGAACAGAGGGAACATATGATGCGCTCGGTGACCTCGGAACTCGCTCCGCCATCTGTGGTGATGATTAGATGGCCAAATTGCATCATTTCTAGAGCATGAAGCACGTACCGCTCGAGTCGTATGTTGGAGGAGAGGACTCCGGTGTATCGGAAGGCCAAGTTTTCATTGTGCGTATCGGCGATCACCTCGTCTCGATGTTTGTATCGAAAAGGTGGCGTGATGCAATACAGAACGAGAACTGAAGCGAACGATCGATGGGCTTGTGAGATGAAGAGGTAAAATGGGCTGGGAAGATTACGGCAGATGATGAGAAGAGACTGCCATTATATCGAACCGGCGCACAGCTTTTATAAAGTCGAAGCTGCCAGAATGCCGGACCAGCCCGAATCTGATGTTTAGAGTTCGCATGAGGAAAGTGTCGCCGTATCGCCAAACTTTGACGAAGCGATGCATACAGCTGAAAGCAAGAGTGATGTTCGGACGAAACTCGAGTCCAGGTTGTTCCCTGTGCAGCGGATAAACTGTATGCAGGAATGGCTAAAATCAGCTAGAAAAGGAGTAAGATAGAAGGTTCTCAACGCGTTTCTGCGAGCGGATCGTGCGTTCCGTTGATTCCGATCCTCATTTTGCGCTGCGAGATCCAGAGCAGCGCTTGGCTAGCTGTCCGAGTTCTGGCTCTTGTACTCGTAGTGAAGGTTGGACATCGGCAGAAGCAGTAGCAAATTTGGTCCTATTGTCATACAATACACAAAAAATCCTGAAAATCCTCCGAAAGACAGCAAATGGTGTGTGGATGAGGTTTCTTGTAAGTGAAGTAGAACCAGCGTTTGCCTAACCGTGATATACGCGTGGCTTGAGTTGGTTCTGTGCGAGAAAGCAAAAGGCGCGGCAACAGCCAAAGCCATACAATAGCTGTGAATGAAACGAAATCTTTGAGCAGCTAGGTGATTTTGAATTCGATTCGCAAATTTTGGGGTCGTTGACGTCCGGATCCAGGACCATCGAACGGGTATCGCGACGCGTCCCCAACGCGGCCACTTTTCCGACGTCACCCTGCGACGTCACCAAAAACTTCCTCTTCCCCGTCCTCCCCAATTCTTGGTTAATCACAACCACCACCGCCACCACACCGCCCGGACAAGACAAAAGCGCACCATGTCCGTCCTTCTCGAGACATCGGCCGGCGATATTGTCATCGACCTCCTCACCGACCACGCCCCGATCCTCTGCGAAAACTTCCTCAAGCTATGCAAGACGAAATACTACAACTTTTCCCCTGTCCACACCGTCCAAAAGAACTTCTCCCTGCAGACTGGCGATCCTCTCGGCCCCCTCTCCGCGCAGTCTGATGGCGGAAGCTGCATATGGGGGAACTTGGGGACGGGGGCCAGGACGTTCGAGGTGGAGCTGCATCCAAAGCTGAAGCATGCCGAGCGCGGGACGGTCAGCATGGCGACGGTGCCGAGCCCGACGGACCCCGACAAGAGGGTAGCGGCAAGTCAATTCATGATCACGCTGGGTGATGACACAGATTATCTGGATGGCAAGGGGGCGATTTTCGGCAAGGTCGTGGAAGGGTTCGACGCGTTGGAGAAGATCAACGAGGCCGTAACCGACGAGAAGCACTATCCGCTCATCGACATTCGCATCAAGCACACTGTCATCCTCGACGACCCTTATCCCGACCCCCCGGGTCTTCGCGAACCGAGCAGCTCCCCGCCTCCGACCGACGCGCAGCTACAAACGGTCCGTATCGCAGACGAGGCGGAGCTCCACGTCAACGATGACCTTTCAGAAGAAGAACTCGAGCGGCGCCGCGCGAAAAAGGACGCAGAGTCATCGGCGCTTCTGCTGGAGCTTATGGGTGATTTGCCCTTCGCGGAGGTTAAGCCTCCAGAGAATGTTCTCTTCGTGTGCAAGCTCAACCCCGTCACGCAATCCTCCGACCTCGAGCTCATCTTTGGCCGTTTCGGAAAGATCCTCTCTTGCGAGATCATCAGAGACGCCAAGACGGGGGACTCTTTACAATACGCGTTCATTGAGTTTGCGGACAAGCAGGCGTGCGAGATGGCGTACTTCAAGATGCAGGACGTGTTGATCGACGATCGCAGAATTCACGTGGATTTCTCGCAGAGTGTGGCCAAGCTGAGCGATGCGTGGAGGGGAGGTGAGAATAAAAAGAGAAGGCAGAAGGCGGGCAGAGGGGGCTGGGGAGGTGTGGAGGAGTTGGAGAAGAAGAGGCAGTACAGGGAGGAGGAGGACGTTGTGAGCGGGAAGAGATACCAGATGGTGGCCGATGGTGAGGCGCGGGGAAATGGGGATCATGGGAGAGGGGAAAGGGAATCTGGGAGGAGAGACGGAGACAAGTCACGGGATCACCGGCGGTCTGGGGAAGACAGGCGGAGAGGCCACGAGAGCTCGTCGCGAGACGACCGACGCGCGAGGGACGACAGAGGAGACCGCTACCGCAGTCGGAGTCGGAGTCGGAGCCGGAGCCCTCGAAGGAGACGCGGCGACCGGAGAGATGATCGGAAGGATAGGAGGTACAACGACGACAGACACCGGGCCCGTGAGCACGACCACCCATCTCGACGTTAGCATTCAAAGCGGCACCTGGCCCGTGTACATATATCAGCAATTTGATACCCACCTTTGTTACTTTTCTTCTGTGCTTGAGACCCCTATCATCTGGATTCGACTTTCTATCTGGTTCCAACCTCGCTAGTCTATGTTTGCACTGTTTTCTGCTGCCCAGTGCCTTCGAGCTCCCCCGTCATCATGCTCGCACAGTGGCATTCGGCCTTTCCGTCCTGTCGACATGGTTGGCCATGATCCTCAGCGAACCTCAAAAGCGTTTGGTGCAAATTCGATCCCGCACCTTCATCCCCCCCTCGGCTGGGACACATGGGAATGTTCGCCACCATACGCGTCCATCGAGTCACTGTGCCTCCTCCTCCTTGACCCCCTTCTGCTGGCCCTCAGGATCGGGAGTCTGCAGACTCTAACAAACGGCCCGCTGGCTTTGCGCAGCTTGCCCAAGACACGGACCCTCTAGTCTTTGAAATCAAGCGATCTCTTTCGTCCGCCTAATAATGTCTCGCGCCAGTACTGGGGATCGCGCCCGCGGGATCAGGTCCGACATGACAGCTCACAGGTTACCTTGATGATATCCTAACCCTCCCTCCTGCTCAGCCTCAGACCACGACGATCTCGGAATACTGCAGACTTAGGCATACCCAGTGTGGGAGACTTATCGACTTGGAGGTCTGGGGGATCTGAATTGGGATATCGCTGCTGGCTCCCCTGGTCTCGACACCCCCTTGCAAACGGCAGGCGACGGGCGGCGGTGAAAGTCTCGTCCATCTGTATTATATACGGTGTAGAGGACACACGCAATAGGAGCGCTCGCAAACTGCTCAAGAGGAAAGAGGAAAGAACCGTGTATTAGCCAGGAGCTTTGTTTCCGAACGTGAAGAGCAACGAAGGCTTGTGCTTGATGTTTGCGATGGTAGGGCCATCGAGGCTGATGTCAAATCGCATCTCGTCATGACGTCCTCTCATGTAGGATGGAGATGGAGTACACGCAAGTCGGAGATATTTGAAGATTGTTCATGTCTTGATAATTCAGGTACGAAGTTTCGACTTTTTCTCATGCATATGCATCCCGTCGTAATTTTCAGGACGCGACGACAATAATGATAAATTTTCCACCTCGGGACTTTGCCCGTGTCACAGATCGCAGGCAAAGCGAGTTTGCATCTCATCACTTGTGGTCCCCTGACGACACGCCCAGTTTAGCCAGTAAACGAAAGGAAAGTTGTGCGCAGGAAGGGCCATGCAAACATAGCTACATGACCCAAGGCCATCAAAATGGCAGCGGATCGAATCTTGGGTCTTGAAGATTAGCTTCTGCCAGTCATCTAAGCGCTGAACACGCCCAAGTGGCCACGCAGACTGTGCCGCAACGCTTTTCGGCATTTGTCGACGCGTTACCTAACGTCCTGCCCGGAGCAAACGACTCAATTGGTAAACATCACCTTGCTGGAAAAAGAAGGCTGCGAGAATGACGGCGCGATGACGAGTGAGTACGGACTCGATGGTGGTCTCGACGGGCTCGCGAAATGCCAACGCCCGAACCAACTGGGAACCCTGGGAAATTGGTGTCGACTGCGGCTCTGAGAGGCTGCTTCAAGTTGATTGCAGTGCCATGTGGCTGCTCACAACGAGCTTCAAGTCGCTCCAACAAGCCACGCGAGCAAATAGGAAAGGCATCCGTGCGAGAGGCCAAAGCCCTGCTGATGTTGTATCACCCCAGGTCCATGTTCCAGCCTGACAGAATGTTACGGAGAACTCGCCTGAAGGTGCCACCTATCCACTCCACAGAGCCCCAAATATCTTCTTGAGGCTGTCGTCAGTTCTCTGTCGGTTCTGCCTGCAGTTGTCTCTGTGTTGTTGTGGAGAAGCTGGTCAAGCTTTTGGCCTCCGTGGCCTGCACTTTCGGATGGCAGTGGTCGTGTTATGCAAGGCCGTTTGGCAGTCCTGCGACGCATGTGTTTGGGGGCCGAGTTTTCATGAGAAGCGATGAAATGCTTGGACGAAAGAACTGGGACAGTGAAGCGGTCGAGCCCAAAGCTGAAGATGCCCTCGTCGCTGCCTCGGACGGTGGGAACGAAAGAGGAAGTCGAGGCGTGGTGACGACTTGCTCGAGGACGCAAATATACGAGGGATGATGCGGTCCAAACGACGTCGGGCGCTCAAGAACGTCAAACTGCTGAAGACAGAACATAAGAAGCGAGATGTGAAGAACACAAAATTTGATAGGATGGGAAATCAAAGGGAATCTGAAGTGTTTGCGAAATGCGTCTGTGATGCGCCACGCGGCTACTCCCTTAACTTTCGCTTGATATCACCGGGGGAATGGAATCCAGGAGCATTTGACCCGAGCTGCATGTCACGAGCCGGTCTTGTAAAGAATAGTCGAGGTTAAATAATGGGAGCTTTAGACGTCAAGAGGGGGGAAGACACGTGACTCGAGCATCCAACTGCACAGTAGAACACGGCAATGAACCAACCACTCCAGACCTTGAGTTTTGTCCTGTTGCACTTGAATTTTAAGCCATGAATATTATATGATCAATTGATCATTTCAACTTTTTTTTAATTCGCTTTCTCGCGTATCATCAGCGCTCTTGAGGACCGGGCAGGGGTCCTCTTTGCACAACACACTACTTATGCATGTGCTCCCGGGTCAATACCAGGATCATCCTTGACCGCCAGATGCTAGACATGCTGTCATGTTTGCTGCATACATACAGCCAGCTACGCAGTTGCTTCCATACTCACCACTTACAGTCACTGCGGATCTCAGAGTGCTTCCCCGGTTCTCTGGAATGGGATAGACCTAGGACTTGCAAACCCGATCCAACTACACAACCGGATGCTTGTGTGTTTCTAATTCGAAACTTTTTTTTTTACAGTATATCATGCAGTAAATGGTCCCGGAATCGCCAGTGGAAGGCGAGCTCATACTGTACTTTGATCGATGTCACTGCCGCCTACACCACGTACGGTGCCCAGGGCCTGAATCCTAACGGCTATGTATCAACTCGAAGTATCAAGATTCAAGCAGAGTGAACAGACGTCATGTACACGATTCTCGAGGACCACGCTCCAGGTTGCTTTGCTTTGGTCCCTCCCCCATCGAGTGTCGTCTGTCGTACCGGAGCTTGGGAGCTTGGGAGCTTGGGCGCCAGAACAGGTCTTGACGAACGCCTCGGCGGTGCCACAACTCCAAGGAAAATCCTTGGCCGAGAAAGATGGGGTGGGTAACGTCACTCAACAGGGTGTCTCGACAAGCCCTTTTTCGATTTCTCCCTCGCTCAAAGCCTAGCTAAGCGAGCCGATTCGAGCTCTTGAAGACTGCATGCGTTGACAACCACCAAGGTGGACCGTATTAAGTCACTCCGACATGCAAGATGGTGTGCACAAATGATCCCAAAGTTTCTGCGCCAATCCCAGTACCATTGCACATTCGTGTCAAAGCCTATTCTCTCGTCCGTTTTAATATCGACTCGCAATAGAACATTCAACCACAGGGTCTTACTTCCTTGCGTATCCACTGAATTCACGAAGCGTAATTCTCAGGAAAGCGTTGTGGCTTCAACACGGTAAATTTTTGAGTAATTTTTCGGTGCCACGGGCCATGTGTCAATCACTTTTCGGTGTGTACCTGACACGTTCAACAACATGTCGTCCGGTTACATCTTGGACCCAAACCGGAGAGCTCTTCAGAAGGACATGCAGGCAATGTCTTGTAACGCGGCGCAGAAAGACCTCTCCGCTTTTACGAATGCGTGGGGGTCTTGAAGGATCGTGACACGGAATCAAGGATACCTATCATTAAGGACGCTCTAGAGCGCCGGAGCTACTCGTCATCAGAGTCCCTTTCAAGATGCCAAGATGCCATATGTGCAGTGTCGTTCACACCGTGAAGTCTGGCTTCGCGACAAGTAGGTTGTGTAAGTCTAGGATCTATTTAAGACTTGCCGAGACACCAGGGGCATGGGTCTCTTGCCGAGTGTCACCACACTCCCCTTCCCACCCCCCGACGTTTTCGAGATGATTTACTCGCACCCCGTGTCCGTACTGATTTTTCAGGGATTGCTGCAAGATGTGGCCAGCTCGCCTGTCGCTCCATACTTTTGGATGCACATGCAGATTGCCCGCGCTGTTTGTGCTTGTCAAGCTTGTCATCAGGTCTTAGCTGCTGGTACATAGTGCATGAGCCTTAAACTCGCCTATGTGCCATGATACCGAAATGGTTTGCGAGGCCATGTGCGAGTTCCATATCCCAATGATAGAATCATGGTACTTGAGTTGATAAATTATGCGAAGCCGTGACCTATGGATCCCAAGATAACCTACTGGATGAAATCTACGAAGGGTGATGCCAACGACTATGAGCAATTCGTGTTGCTTCAAACGCAACAAAGTGCACACAGCAACAGCCAGGACTCAAATTTAAATCCAGAACCAAATTTCTGAAATATGTGGACTTCTCATTGCCATATAGTGTGAGATACTGTGGTATAGAAGACCCTCGACTCTTTGGCAAACGGGAGCAAACAACAACCCGGACCAGAGTGTACGGTGACGGCGAACGCTGTTGCACGACCAGCGATATAACAATTGGCCAGAGACACTCTTTTGCAGTATGCTGTGCCATCACAGAACTCTCATTGCTGTTCAATTTCAATTTCTGAAAATCCGATCACGAAAGAAACAACTTGACGAGCGTTCTCTCTGTTCTCAACACTGGTTTCCCCGGTCATCATCAATCTTCCATCTACAGAGTCTCACACGATCACTTGAACGTCAGTGTAGGCAACATCTCCAAGACTACTAGTTGAGACCAATACGACTTCAGACTCACACCATCAAGACAGAAACGGTGTGAGTAGCTCCCTCAGCCCCTGCATTGTGTTTGGCGCTGCACGCTGGCGGTTCCTGCAGCTGCACGTATCATGGATATAACATGCCCTGCTTTTACTTGGTTGCCAACCCATCTGAACTGAATGGAGGACTGATGTTTGAGCTGAACATAGGTCAGAGACTCGTATAAAACTTTTACGACTCCCAAGCTACCTACCCTCCGCTGCCCACCTCCGGGCCGACGATGATCAACACCGACTACCACCACGCACACCTGCTTCAGTACCACGAGCCTCGCGGTGCCGAGCCTCGACAGCATTTAAGTTCACCTCGACTCAGGGCTCGTGCCAGGAATCGCAAAAACATGACAATGATCAATGAGGAAGGTGCCTCACAACGGAAGCGTGTCGGAGTTGCTGTATGCCATTAACTTACTTTTTATGGTGCTTGTGAAATTGTTACTGATGTCCTTTTTTCTTCTGCAACAGTGCGGCCGATGCCGGAAGCGTAAGATAAGGTGCAGTGGCGAGAACCCTCTCGACTCAAGTCTGCCATGCAACAACTGCCAGAACGCTGGCTATTCGCCATGTCGGTTTCTTCGAGTATGTGTCTTTTTGTTTTACCACCCCTTAAACATTGACTTACCAGAATTTCTACTGCAGCCATTTTCGACAGAAACAGCCTTGGTGGAAAACAAGTCCACAACTCGGTCAGGCCAGGATTCGCGCCAGGGAGGTCACCCTCTCGCCGTGTGCTCCAGCTCAAGTTCCCTGGACGGAGGAATTGGGGGCTTCTGCAATGTCTCTAACCATGCTGTCAAGTCTGAAGGAGGTTACCACTTGGGCTCTGCCATAAGGTCCACGCTGTCCAGCGCCAACGATTACCAGACAGACAGCGGGATGTTCTCGGTGAACTCAACGCAAACGTACAATCCCAACGACCCCTACATGCTGGACTGCCGACCTCCTCATTCGGCTGCTTTCGCTCCCATGTCCACTGCCTACCTCAGTGATCAAACTCACAAGGTTGGCGGGCAAGCAATCTATTACGGCAGTGATAACTCATTTTCCACCAACCTGCCTTTAAGGACTACTACAGTCAACTTGGGGATGTCCTATCCTCTGGTGAGTAGCTCAACCTTCTACCTGAAGTGTCCAGTACTACTGGTCACGGAATCCCTTCGTTCTGCGCCGTGTGTTTCAAATTTGCCTCCGCAATGTCCACCAAGCAGGAGTAAACCTTGCTAGACGAACAGTCTATGGCTCTTATGTATGAATACACTGACAACCATGTTCAGATGAACAGCGAGGCTTCTTCCTTCTCTTCCCCCAGCAGCTTTGCATACACAACACACTCGAGCGATAACTACGAGCCCATGACAGGTTCTCCGGACAGCTTGTGGAACACGAGATCCGAAGGCTCTGACGGGAGTCGAACATCCGAAATTGCAGACTTTCAGTACCGCTACCACGACACCACAGCTTATCGTGCCGCTGTGGCGTACTCCAAAACGCTTCCTTCACAGAGAGCTGCCGCACTGGGGTCGAATTCCCAACCTTCGCAATCGACAAAAGTCGTTGGCACTGGCTCGGTTCCAAGTGTTCCTTATCATGTATGATCTAAAGGACAAGAGGTTTCGTTCTTCTTCGACCTCCTTATCCAACCCGCTTTGACGACTGGGGAACACCACACGTCTTCCTAAGACCAGCACCTCTTCGTTTTTGCTCTTCGATATCCTTTCCGCTGCACGCCAAGCGTGCTTCTTTCCTTTTACGGCTAATGGCGAATGTGCATTGCATTCGGTTACTGCGTATTTGCCTTGTTTTGCCTGTACAAATTTCACTCGGACATTTTGTCTCCGCCACTTTGAAGCATCACATCTGTGCCTTTTTAGAGGTTGGCCTTGGGCGATAAAAGTCGAATGGACTTGTCGGCCGGTAGCCGGCGAGACTGCAGTGAGCTCCGGCGCAAGTGGCATTGATAAATCGGTACCGCCAGACTTTTGGTTAACTGTTTCTTTGTTTTCATGGTGGATGTCAGCAACTTTTGTTGCCTCCTGGGCAGCTACCCACGCGGATTGTCTCAGCAAAGGTCTTCAGTCACCGAAAGCTCTGAAAAACAGAAACGACATTGGTACGAGCCGAGGCTTTCGATAGCCGCCTATCTGTGGAGGTTGAGCATCAAGGGAGTGCAAAGGCAACGCAACAGCCTTTCAACGAAACCAATGAGATCTTTCCGCGGTTTTTTCTCATGTCAACGCACACGGTTGACCGGGTCTAGTTCTGGTTCGGCTTTCGTGATCGGTCCTTTTGCTTCAGGGGGGAGAGTTTGACAATTTCTTCTGTCTCGTTTGAAGCCTTGTGGCAGGTTTCACACCATGTCTTCATTTAATTTATTACGCAAAGGGACACAGGATGTTCAGTAAGCATATGATAAAAGGCTCATAGTGGGGTTGATCTTTCTAATGACTGTGCGGTCATTGATATGGAATCGGGTTATTCTAGAACTAGACTCCGGTCTTTCGTGTATGGTGCAGGGAATTCACACCAGGAACATACCTTGACTTGTCAAATAAAATCATATCAGTGCGTGCCGGTCTGGATACATTGTTGGCGCCAGGGTCATTTAATGCGGCCTTCATCGAGACGGACTTTATCTCCTTGAGACGTCTACCATTCACATCGTCAAGTGTACGTGCAGGTTGACGCGCCCTGACTGATCAGCCTCACGGGCACCCACGTCGAATTGCAGACGGAGGGTTCTCCCGGAAACAATAGGGTCAACATCTCCAGGTATAGACTTTCTGCAACGATAGAGCCGAGCGTTGCTCTCTCCACATCACCACTCTTCTCAAAGACCCTTCTCCTTCTCGTACTCCCCTTTTATGCATGTCAGTCCATTTGATAGCTCGTACAGGAAAAGCTTTTTTCCCACTACCCTTCGACCACACTCTTGATGTAAGCCCGCAGGTAGGGCGATAAGCCGCCTGTTTTCTTTGTCCTATTTGCACTACATTCCTGGTTGTGACGCCGCTGTCACCCTCCATCTTTGCTGCTGCGAGGCCTCGAGGAAGCAGATGGCGGAAATACGGGACATCCTCCCATTCGCTGGCATAATCAATTGACAGTATCACTTTCTCGTGTTACGTCCTCAGCGTCTTCCGAGATTTCGCATGATAACCCTTGTGAAAGAACACTCTACGTCCCGGCATTGGGGGGGTATTTGATGCAGCCGAATCGGCCGCGAAAGACATTTACATGGGCCCTCGTGTCGTGTTATCTCCAACTTCGCGAATGGAATAAATGCATTATCTAATTTTCAATAATCCAGTCATACAGCACATACGACCATACCTAGTAGAAAATACGGGGTCCCGTCCGCTCCCCCATAGTCAAGCTGCTAAGGGGCTGAT